>CAUYQG010055253.1:0-35421 GCA_963574415.1 Tarsius wallacei | reverse complement strand
ATATTTGCCAACTGCATATCTGACATAGGCCTAACATCCAGGATCTACTAGGAACTCAAATGTGCTGAAAGGAAAAAAAACAAACAGCCCTATTAAAAAGTGGGGAAAATACATGAATAGACACTTCTCAAAAGTAAAAGTTATAGGAAGCCAGCAGACAAAAAAAAAAAAGTGCTCAGCTTCACTCATCATCAGAGAAATGCAAATCAAAACCACATTGAGATACCACCTAACCCCAGTAAGAACAGACATCATTAATAAACAAATGTTGGTGAGGATGCGGAGAAGCAGGAATGCTTCTACACTGCTGGTGGGAATGCAAACTAGTGCAGCCTCTTTGGAATACAGTGTGGCATTATCTGTAAGAACTAGAAATTGACCTTCCATATGACCCAGCAATTCTCCTAATGGGAATATACCCAAAGGAACTCAAATCATCCTACAAAAAAAGATACCTGCACATATATGTTTGTTGCAGTTCTATTCACAATAACAAAAACATGGAACCAACGCTGTTGCCCATCAAAGCTGGACTGAATAAAATAAATGTAGTATATATACATGAAGGAATATTACGCAGATATAAAGAAGGACAAACATATGGACTTTGCAGTAACTTGGATGGATTTAGTGTCGATCATACTTAGTGATCTATCACAGAAACAAAGAACAGAGTACCATATGTTCTCACTCATAAGTGGACCTTGAACAATTATAATACTATAAGAAAGCATTTGGCAGTAGTGGGAAACTGTCAGGGGAGTGGGATTGGCCGTTGAGGGCAACTGCTAGAGGAGGGAGAGGCATACCGCATCAACAAGGGTACCTGCATAATCAATGTTTGCATACCTAACCCTGAATTGTACCCCCATCTTTAAAAAAAAACAAAAAAAACTGAAATTGTCTATTAACAGTAGAATAAAAGAACAAATTTTAATTTAAAAAAATAAAAAATAAAAATTACCACATGTTCTCACTTATAAGTGGGCACTAAACTAAGGATCTGCGAAGGCACAGAGAATATTATGATGGACATTGGAAACTCAGAAAGGGGAGGGGAATGGGGTGAGGTGGCAAAAAGTCATTTGCCGTGTAAATGTGCACAGGTGGGGGAGGCGGGTACACTTAAAGTCCAGACTTCTTTGCCACTGTACAGTGCATCTGAGTAACCAAAAACCACTTGTACCACAAAGCTATTTAAATAAAGAAAAAAATATGTAAATAGAAAATAAAATAAAAAACATAAAGATGGGCATTTTATAGTAATTAAACAGTACACTGAATATGAAGACAGTAATCCTAAAAACCTCAGTAGTTAATAACATGGCTTCAAAATAAATAAAACAGAGTTGACAGAATTAAAGAAAGCAAATTCATCAAAATCATTTGATACTTTCAACATCTCTCTTGGAAACTGGTGTAACAAGCAGACAATAAATCTATGACTAAAATTGAAGACTATCATTAGCCTACTTGGTCTAAATGACACTTGGAGAAAATACTATATTCAACAACTACAGAATATATAATCATTTAGAGTACATGGATCATCTAACAAATAGGGCCTATTTTTGGTCATAAGGCAACTATCAACAAATGTATAAGGAATGAAATCATATAACATGTTTTCTCAGAGCCACTGAATTAAGTTCCAACTCAATGACAGAAAGATAACCTCAAAATGCCCTAATGTTTAAATATAAGCAACATATTTCTAAATAATTCATGGGTCAAAGAAGAAATCACATTAGAAACTAAAATATATTTTGAGGTATATAACATAATGAGATATGAATATCAAAAACTTGTGGAATGCACAGTAGTATATAAGGAAAAAGTAATAGCTTTCATATAAAGATAAATCATTTGGAAGATTCAATATTGCTAAAGTGCCAATCTTCCTTTAACGGATCGTTTAGAGTCCATTCAATCCCCATTAAAACCAGTTTGAAGAGCAACAAGCTGAACAAAGAACCTAGGATAGCTAAGGAAATGCTAAAGAGCAATAACAAAACTAGATATCACACTATCACAAATCAAGACTTTATGATAATGCTACATCAATTAAGATACAGTGTAATATTACTGCAGAAATAAAAAAAACACACACACACAACAGAACAGTGTCTACAAACAGATCTACACATATTTACACATATCTACACATATCCAGCCACCTAAGTGGGCCTCACTGCAAATCACCGAGGGAATACAGGGGTGGAGGGACACAATTTTTTAATACATGATATTTGGTCAAGTCAACTGGACATACATATGAAGAAAGTGACATATTTTGACTAGACAAAAACTAATTTGAAACTGATCAGGGCCTACATGTGAATGCTAAAAAAAAAAATCAAGCTTCTAGAGGAAAGCACAACAGAATGTGTTCATTACTACAGAAACAGCAAAGGATTCTTAAATAGGTCACAAAATGCATTAACTATAAGAAGGGAAAATGATAAATTTGGACTTTATTAAAATTAAGTTTTGCTATCAAAAGAGAGCATTAAGTGAATAAAAACGCAACCCACAGACTGTACAAGTATTTGTATACAAATTATATAAATCAATAAGAAAAAGATAACTAAATTTAACAATGGGCAAAAGCCTTGAATAGACACTTCACAAAAGAATATATCAACATGTCCAATAAAGGGGGCTGGGGTGGTGGTTCACACCTGTAATCCTAGCACTTTGGGAGGCAGAAATGGAAAGACTGTAGAAGGCTAGGAATTCAAGGCTAGCCTAGGCAACATAGCAAAACCTAATCTCTACAAATTAAAAAAAAAAAAAATTAGCTTGGGCCTGGCTTGGTGGCTCAGGCTGTAATCCCAGAGTCTGCGGATTTGAGACCATCCCAGACAACTTGGCGAGACTTCGTCTCTACAATAAAATAAAAAGCCAGGTATGGTAGTGCATGCCTGTAGTTCCAGCTACTTGGAAGGCTGAGGTGGGAGGATCTCTGGAGCCTAGCAGGTCGACACTGGGGTGGCCGTGAGCATGCATGCCACTGCATACCAGCCTGGGTGAAGCAATTAGACTCCAACTCAAAAATAAAAATAAAAAAATTAGCTGGGCATAGTGGTATGTATCTGTAGTCCCAGCTACTTGGGAAGCTGAGGCAGATCACCTGAGCCCAGGTGGCTGCAGTGAGCTGTGATAGTGCCACTGCACTCCAGCCTCAGTCACAGAAAGAGTCCTCAACTCAAAAAAAGGCCAGTAAATATATGAAAAGGTGCTACTATCATTAGTAATTAGGAAAATTCAAAACAAATATACAATGAAATATGACTATACACCCATTAGAATGATGCAAACTGAGCGAAGATACCAAGCATTAACCTTGCTAGTATAAACTGGCACACCTTTGGAAAAACGTTTGACACTACCTACCAAGCGAAACCTAGGACTCAGTTATTCTTTTCCTTTGCATATGCCTATATATTGCAGCAAAATAAATGAATGCTTACGTCTACCAAAAGATATGTACAAGAATATCCAAAGTACTTCATTCATAACAGGTTCAAAATGGAAACAAATTAAATTTCTGCCACATGCTTAATATGTAAATAAATCATGGTATATTCATACAGTGGAACATAACACCACCATGAAAAAGATAAATTATTAATAATTGTAATAGGCTGGGCACAATAGCTTAAACTTGTAATCCCCATAATCTGGGAAGCCAAAGTGAGAGGATTACTTGAGACCAGGCTAGGCAACATAGCAAGATCTCATCTCTACAAAAAATTAGCTGGGCATGGTGGCATACACCTGGAGTCCCAGATACTCAGGAAGCTGAGGCAGAAAGATCTCCAGCCTCTAGGAGGTCGAGCTGTGATTGTGCCACCGCACTCCAGTATGAGTGACAGAGTAAGAACCTGACTTAAAAAAAAAAAACTGTAACAATAGAGATCAACAAACATTCATAATATTGGGCACAGAAACCAGACACAGAGAAGCACATAAGATTTATTTTGTATGTTTAAAAACATGCAAAATGATTTATGGTGACAGAAGAGTAATGAGGATTCTTTGGTGAGAATTCTAACCGGGAAGAGACATGAAGGAGCTTTCTGGAGTACTAGAGATGCTTTATATTTTAATCTAGGTGCTGCTTCCATAGATATCCGTATATACAAAAAAAATCATCAAATCCTTCACTTGAGGTTTGTTCATTTTACTGTTAAGTTACACCTCATTTTTAAACATACAAGCTTTTGGTTCCATAGCTTCCATATCTATTCCTCTCTTTATTTTTCTTGTTTAGACTTTCATCATGTCTTGCCTGAATTATAATATGCTCCCAATTGGTCTCCTCGGACTATATTTATATGCCTCAATTCACTTTATGCAGTGCTACCCAGAGATCTTCCTCAAGAATAGCATTTTCTGAATTACCAAAAAACTAAAAAACTTCAAGAGTTCCACATAGCCCAGAGAATAAAGTCTACATTTCTTAGCATTTTATCACTTGTTCCCTTAATAAAATTTCAAATAACTGTTCTAGATATAACTTTTCTTTTTTTTTCTTTTCTTTTGAGTTGGAATCTCACTCTGTCGCCCAGAATGGAGTGTAGTGGCATGCTCCCGGCCACCACAGCCTTGACCTGCTGGGCTCTGGCGATCCTTTCACCTCAGCCTTCCAAGTAGCTGGAACTACAGGTGCACACTACCACACCTGGCTAATGTTTTTTGATTTAGTGTAGAAATGAGGTCTTACCAAGTTGCCCGGGTGGGTCTTGAACCCGTGGGCTCAGGCAATCCATTCGCCTCAGCCTGCCCAAGTGCTGGAATTACCGGCTGAGCCACCAAGCCTGGACTAGATATAACTTTTCTAAGAAAGCTATTTGGAAATATATATATATATTTTAAGTGTTTACATTCTTTGATCTATATTTTTCACTCCAAAGAATTTTCTTTGAGTAAAGAAATATGGATGTACATAAAAATCTAGCTACAAAAATGTTCCTCTTATCAAAACATAGAAAATATATATAAACAGACTCTCAAGTGGCAGATGAGTTCAACAAATCTTAACATATCCACATTATAAAATTATGATAGTATATAATGAAATGTAAAATCAAAGGGAAAAATCAGGCTACAAAGTAGTATATATGATATAATATGCATTGATAAAAAGATAATCTGTATATAATTATTTCTAGGAAGTGAAATTATGGGTAATCTTTCCCTTATTTTTGCTTATGTGGACTTTCTAAAGTTACACATACTTTTTAAAAGTTGCAAACATTTTATAATAAGAGAAAGGAAACGCAATTAGAATAGATGAAATATCAAAAACGTATTTTAGCAAGATAGACTTAAAAAACATGCATAGGCAAATAATTGTATGATAGAAAAGCAAATTAACAAACTGACTAGGGAAAAAATTAATCAAAATTTTACAGTCACTATAATAAAGAATGTTAAATATGTTTTCTACTTGTCCTGAAAAATAAAACTGTAAATGGTATGATTTATTTTGTTTCCAAGTATGAAATTTTGATCAAATTTCTAATAATTTCACAAATCATTATTTTGCATCTATTATATGCCATGCACTAGGTTAATTATAAGGAATAAAAAGTGAAGGCAACACTACAAAAGGAGAGATTAAGATACTAGGATATTTGATTATTTTTTGTTACCTTAGAAGGTAACTTTGAAGGCTGCATCACTGGCTAAGATTTTAGGTATGCTTTTCAAGTGGGTTTGCTAGCTTATGCTGCACTCCCTAACCTCAATCTGCTTTTCCACAGTGACTAATGGTCATGTAGATATCAAGTGAGAAATTCATAACCAGGCCAGGAATATTCTAACATGGATTTCTGAATCTTGAAATAAGATTCACAGACCATAACTTGTTACAATAAACAGAAAATTCTTTCCAATTTTTAAATTATTCATACCTTTTCCTCAGATATGCTTCCTCTCTTTACCACTGCTGGATCTCGCTTGCTGACTATGTGATAAAGTATCTACCATTTTGCTTTTTTCCATAAATCTATATAAAAATTACACAGAAAAATATCTGGAATACATTGACCCTATTAACTGAAATACCTTCAAAATCTTTACTACGAGTATCTTTTTTTTTCTTGACTGCAACTAACTGTAGCATTCTAAGATAAACAATTACTTGACAAATCAAGAATTTCAATCCATGGACTTACAAGTTTTCACTAACTGGGATCTCACCACCTGTGACACCACAGTCTCCTCAGTTCCCTACTACATCCCTCATTACTCCTCTTCCTCTTTATGCAAGGGAAAGTTCATGATAAAGGGAGAGTCCATGGTATATCACTGTAATGGTACCCTGGTCCCTTACCCATTAAAATTCATTAAAATCCCAAACTTAGCTAAAATTAAATATGTACTACACCACACTATCATGCAACTTTCCTGATGGGTTTTCAAAATTTTACTACTCTAATTCTCAAATGTGCATTTAGCCCTGCCTGGCAATCCCACCTTTCTCTAGTTATGTTCACTTATACACAAATCAAGACAACTATTTCAAACTGTCTCTACTTAATAAATCTTTGGCACCACCCACCAACCCATCATATTCACCTAGCATTTTCATTGACAAAAGGACGAACACCCGCCCCATCTTCCCATCACTGAATTGATCAATTTGTTCTGTATTCATTCAAGTTCTTTGCATACCTCTGTTAGAGTGAAAGTAACTTCCCTCTTCCCAACAAAAGCCAACTCTTACACTTATGTTCTAGAACCAATTTCCTCTCAATCTAGTCATCTACTCCAGGACTTAGTACTGCAATTATCTTTTCTCTCCCTTAAAACGCCACCTTTCCTTCTTTCCTAGTTCAGTTTTATCAATACAACAAGCATATACCCTAGAATCTCCCATTAAAAAAAATTAAAACCCAACCAAGACAGTATAAGCTGTCTCTTCATCTAATTTCAATCTCTCTATCTCCACTACAGGGAGGGAAAAAAAGTTGTATTCACTGTCTGCACTTCCTCACTTTCCATTCTTCCCTCAAACCACTCACTCCAATGTGGCCTCTGTCCTGGTGAAACTCTTGACAAAGCCCTCAACATCATCTACATAACCAAATCTACTTCCTGTGTTTACATTTCAACACCACTGAAGGGAACTGATCACTCCCATTTTTTGAAAGCAATTTCTTCTCTTGCCTTCTCTGACACCAAACTCTTCTACCTCATTTGAATTCAGTAGATGAACATTCCTACTGCATGCCTTTCCAATCTCCTCACCAGATTCCTCCTCCTTTGCCTAACTGCTAAATGCTGGTACATGACAGAAATTAATCCTGGGCCCTCTTCTCTTCTTTCTAGATGATCTTGCCCTGGTTTCATCTAGCCCTACAACTTTACTTATCTACATACTAAAAACTGCAACAGCTAAATGCCTGTTCAGTACTTCCAAATGAATTTCTAAGAATCATCTCAAATATACCACATCCAAGGGAGAATTTAATTTCCCTCCCCAAATATGCTAATCTCACCCAAAAAACTTCACTGTCATAACAAATAAGCAAATATTTGCACAGTGGTCAAGCCCAAATATAAGAGTCAGTCTTAAATCTTTCTGTTCCCTTATTTTCAAACCCAAGCTGTCTTCAAGGCTTTTACTGTACTGTCAGAAAGTCTCTAAATCTATCCACTTCCCCAGATCTATACTTGCTCCTCTGAATCATCATTAGTTTCATCTTTCGCCTATTTCAACAGTTTTTTTCTCTCACTAACTTCTACATTTAGATACAATATCCTAACTACGACCTACAAGACCACAGGGATTTGTCTGCTGCCTATGTCTTCTGCCTTATCACTTGCACTATATTCCTTTCTTATTGCACTTCAATCACATTTAAGCTTGGCACGTTTGCATCATTGCCTTAAGTTTGTGTACTCTCTCAGAACATTACTGATGTCTTCTGATAGAATACCCTTTCGACAGCTCTCTGTATGATTGGATCTTTCTCTTCTTTCAAGTTTTAGTGCAGCTATTCACTTTAACAAAGAGGCCTGCCTTGATCAACCTATTTAAAGTGACCATCCCACCACCAACTGAAGTCACTTTCTATTACCTTTTTAGTTTCATCACACCACTACCTGAAAGTACTCTATTTCTTTTCTCACTATCTATATCTCCATATGAAAATACAAGTTCCATAAGAGGGGGAACCTTTTATATGTGGATTAACACTGAGTTCCCAACACAAGGCATACAACACAAGGTACTCAATAAAATGTGGATAAATAAATAATATTCACTAACTTCTTTTAGTTTAATGTATCTTGAAATGATCTAAAATAGTTAAGTTCATTAATTCCACAGACATATATTAAGTACCTACACCGTCCCAGGGACTATGATAGACACAAATAAATAAAAACAATTCCTATCTTCATGCAAGTTCATCATGGTAGGAAAGACAGGCATAAAAGTCAATCAACTATAACACAATATGATAAAGCAGGCAACAGGATACAAGGTAGGATACAGGGCAAAGGACACAGTTATCAATATTGTTTTATGTGAGGGATCTTTATGGACGAGATGATATTTAAGTTAGCCTTGAAGTAAAAGTCTGACAAGGGAGCAACAAGTAGAGAGTAAGTATGTTCCAGTAAGAGGGAAGAATATGTTTAAAGGCACAAGATGTAAAAAGGTAACAGACCAATGCATTTTCTTCTTATTTTTCTTTCTTTTTTTTGACCAATGCATTTTCTATGCATTGCTTAGGTGTCTTCCCAGAGTTTTCTTCATTACATTACTGGATTGGTTCATGGGATATACGAAAACTCCCTGTACTGCACTATCATTGAAACGTTTTGATTCTCTAAAACTATTCTAAAATAAAAAAAGTTTACTTTTCAAAAAAGCAAAGTTTCCACTCAGAAGTATAAGACAATGATTCAAAAGTTTAAGTATATGATGACTATAACATAAAAATTAAAATGAATACTGCTTGGGCTAGAGGTCTTGCAAATAAGCAAATTAAAATAATTAAACAAACAACTACTGCTTTCTCATAAAACATAAATATAGTGCAGTAGTAGATAATATCTATACATAAAGAATTGTTGGCAGGCCGGGCTTGGTGGCTCAGCCTGTAATCCCAGCACTTTGGGAGGTCAAGGCACATGGATTGCCTGAGCCCCTGGGTTCGAGACCAGCCCAGGCAACTTGGCAAGACCTCGTCTCTACAAAAAAATCAAAAAATAGCCGGGTGTGGTAGCACATGCCTATAGTTTCAGCTACTTGGAAGGCTGAGGTGGAAGTATCGCTGAAGCCCAGTGAGTCAATGCTGGGGTGGCCATGAGTGTGCCACTGCACTCCAGCCTGGGCGACAGAGTGAGACACACACACACAAAAAAAAATTATTGGCAAATAATACCAAATGTTGATGTCTTGTTTAGTTATCTCTTAATATCATGAAAGGCAGTAGGAAGAGGAAAGAGTGGAAAAAGGAATGAACAGCAGTCAATATTTAATTATAGGCCAGCTACAGCGGCACACGCCTATGATACCAGCACACTGGGAAGCCAAAGCAGGAAGACTGCTGTAGCCCAGGAGTTTGAAACCAGTCTAGGCAACATAGTGAGACCTTGCCATCAGAAAAAATAAAAATAAACAAAATTAACTGGGCATGGTGATGGGCATCTGTAGTCCCAGCTACTCAGAAGGCTAAGGCAGAAGGATCGCCTGAGTCCAGGAAGTCGAGGTTGCAGTGAGCAGTGATCATGCCACTGCACTCCAGCCTGGGTGACAGAGTGAGACTCCAACTTAAAAAGAATTTGTTTATTATGCTCTGTGTGCTTATTTTTAGTTCACTTAAGAAAATAAGTGATGAAAAAATCAAATATTTGAGTTTATACTGTAATTGTTTTCAAGCATATTCAAATAATTTTAGCTATCTCCTCAATCACATAATGAATGATCTAAGACTGAATATATTTGGTAGGGCGCAAAATGGTGAAAACAGTTGCTCATTTTACAAGTTTAAGGACGTTTCCCAATTCAAGACTGAAGGAACATGTCAGACTTCCACATCTAGACAAGATATGTGGTGGACCAATGCTCCAGCCACAAGAAAAGACAGATATAGTATAAAAATCATCTGCTCAAAGGTATCAGAGGGTTTTTGCTGCACGCTGCACTAATGACTTGAGTGGTTAAGAGTCTGAAAAGGAGTTAGCTGGAGAGGAGTGACTTGAGGATTTGCGGTTATTTTTTTCCCCTGAGAGTTTTATGAATTCTAGATATGGGGAAGGGGCTGAAAAGTCAGGCATTAACTAGGCATGCTGGAGGACAGAGAAACCACCCAAGCTTTTGGCAGTTATACAGGGCTGAAGTGACAAAATTGAAAAATTTAGACTTGTTTCCACCCCAAATCATTTGCCAAATTCCAAACCTCCACAGAGCTTGAAGTTAAAAAGCTAAGCACCCAAACCTCTGAAAAGAATAGTGGAGACTTCCATAGTCTCACTATGCTGGGGAGGCGATCACTAGAATACAGAATCTTCCAGGAGTAGGGCCCTTGTGAATACTCAGCTCTCAGGTTGGAAGGCCTCACTCAGAGTACAGGGGTAAGCCACAACTAGACCAAGACTTAACAAAACTTCCACCCAGTCTCCATGGGCAATAGTAAAGCATTTTGAATAGCAATAAAAATTATCTAAAAAGAAACATGTTATGAAGTAAGATAAAAAAGGAACACGTGGTTAAGTGACAATATTGAGAAGGACAGAAAAGATGTGAACTAGTATAGAAATAGAGAGATTGTCTTTAAATAGAAACATTTTAGAAAAGTGTAAAGTTAAAAAGGCAGAGAATGTGGGCGCAAATGCAGGCAGGCTGATGGATGAAATGGTTGGAGACATGCAGAAGTTCTCTTTTTGGTTGAAGGGGGAAAGGTTGCATATTTAAGAAGAAAGAAGAAGAGATAAAATAGTCCTCCAGAGGGGAGAGCGCATAGACAAACAAAAGACAAGAAGATTGCCAGGCAACACTAAGGACCTACTTGAAGATACCAGTCATGGATTTCAGGTACGCTCAGTCAGTAAATTTGTGTGATTTTCTCCTGTCTTATAAAGCTATGAAGGTGCAGAATGGATAGAAAGATTAAAACAAGTCTCTTATTTTGCTAGGTAAGTATGGCAAAGGAAGAGAGGGTCAAAAGAACTGAGGTTATATTATATGCAAGTTGGTGATGATTATGGTGGGTCATGGGATCTAACCTAGAAAAGGAGAGGAGTGAGGGCATGAGGGACTTGAGAGATAGAAAAGAGTTGGTAAGAGCAGTAGAAATAAATGTCAGCAGAGTTAAAATCTGACTGGAGTCAGAGTTCTAGAGTAAGCAACCTAGAAAGATGGTGGTGGTCACAAAGAGGGATACTTGACAAGGAGACTGATAATGACCAAGAACAGGATATGACCATAGAGCAGATGGCAGAAGGAGTGTGCAGTACACAATGGAGTAGAGAAATACTAGGAAATGAGGGGCTGGGGTTTTGAAAGGGTCAACCACATAGATAATTAAGTCACCAAGAATTATGACCAGAGTAGACTGAAGAAAGGGGCAGTGGAATAGATCCTAAAATCTTAGTGAAAGAAGGACATGAAATAGAAGTGTGCACATGACTACAACAATAATGTGAAGTGGGTGGTGTAGTTTGATCCATGAGTTTCAAAGCAGGAGTTTAGGGAGAAAAACACTAATCTAAAAACACTAATGAGAAATAAGCCTTTAAGCCCAGTGGTATATGGGGTGTGGCAGAAAATACAGCCACTACTTGAGAGGACTGCAGTGGAAACAGTAGCTTCAGGAAGGTAATCAGGCTTCAGTTAGAGCAGGCAGGGCAAATAATGTTCAGAAAAGAATATACTGATAATCTGATCCATCAGTCAACGTTTACTAAAAGGCACTGACTTAAGCATTGGGAATAAAACAGTAATGAAGATATACTCTTAGCCCTCACAAATCTGCAACATGAGTACTAAGTCTCACTCAAAAGTACTTTTAAAATATGACTAAATTTCTATAACAAGTTAGTATGTTCTAAAACAAGTTTTATTTTATTAAGAAATGAGACTGCATAAAATTTTATTAAAAATAAGGTTGCATATTTTTAACAGTAGTGTAACAAAATGCATAGCTATTTCAATATAGCTAATCATTGTGGAATTGATGATGTGTTAAAAAGTAACATGAATTAAGAATATCTGGGCAAAAGTCACTTTAAAAAAAGGAGAGGAAATGGTAAGTATATGCTTTTACAGATACATGCAGTTACCTGAAACAAAGCAGCCTCCCGTTCTTCTATCACCGCATTCATTTCTTCTGCAGTTATTCTCTTTTTACATTCCTTGGTCTTGTAGATTCTATCCACAATTATAACTCCATTCTTCTGAATAGCTATTCCTGTGTCTGCATTGTTTATTCTGTTCAGTAATTCCTGTAATGTCTACCAACACCATTATATGTTAGTCAGACATGAAGTTTTAATATATTTTATTTAATATAGGGTTTTAATTAATAGGCACATGTGAATTGTAAATTGACTGAGTGAAGTTATTGAATTTTCATATTGCAGCAAAGATGTACATTATTAGTGTGTCAATTCTTCTTTTTCCCACATCTTAGTTCTTGAAACCCACTCAATTGAACTTAAGCCTCTAAGATATAAGACTGACATCAAGAAATCTCCTCAGAGAATGGCTTACCATGTCATTTTCTTCAGGGTTAATATTTTCTAGCCTAGAAAAAAGGGACACAGAAAGCCTGATCAGTAGCATTTCCTTAGTGCAGCAAAATGAGTTCGCTTTTTAAATCTTTAGAACCTCAAGTAATTTCATTCGACTAGTCTTTAGAGTCAACCATGACACTGAACATATTAAAGTGCCACCTGCTCGACTCCATCTTTCAATAATGCTCCATATCTTCTGCACTGACTTCAGACTGTTAAGTTATTAATGTTTACTGCTATATATGACTACAAGGATCAATTGTTCATATGTGCTTAAATGAAGAAAGTTCCCCAGTGATAGAAGCACTCATTCTCATCATTATATTTATTCCTGGACTTTCAATTCTTATCAGAAACTGTATTTCATCTATTTTTTAGACATCATTATAAGTAAAACAAGGTAAGTATTTTTATTACAAAGTTTAACTATGTTCCCTGAAAAGCAATGACAAATAATTACACTAAGTTCGAAATGAAAATCTCTTGCTGCTACCTATTTGTTTAAACAAACATATGAAAAGGCTGACCAAAATTGGACCACGTTTTTAGATGACTAATGTTATTCTCTTTTTCCTAACACATACAGAATTACTCAACTTAAAGAAAGTAAAATGGCTCCCTCATAAATGTATTTTTTCATATTAAGAGTTAATAGTGGTTACTGCAATATTTGTTGATGTTGAGGAATTGAACAAACGCAGAAATAATTGAAAAAATGAAATGAAGAAATTTTAAATGACATATCTTAGAAAATGTCTAAAACATAATTTAGGCAACCACCTAAATCAGGTAAATTAAAAGAAAATCAGTAATGGGTATTAGCAAAAATATATAGATTCCATAAAAGATCTCAATTATTTTAAAACTACTAAAAACTTTAGATATCTAAGTTCCTGTTTTCTCAAGTTTCCCCCTCATTTCCGTGTTCCTATTATTTAACATTTACCATAAAAAAGGATACTAGCTAGAGATAATAGAATAAATATGCTATAAAATTGCTCCAAACTCTATTACTGGATAAAATCATTACACTCATGGAAAAGTAGTAATTTTATAACATAGTATTTTAATTTAAAAAAACCACATATACTAAAATGCTATTTCTATAATACTTAAATAGTGTAGGTTAACAGGAAGATATAGTAATTTTAAGTTGTATATAATTCAGTGTATCTCAAACTACTAACATCCACTTGGATTTACATTTCCAGAAGAGCAACTACCTTATCTTTTATCTTCTTGTCTCTAAAATAAATAAATAAATTTCAAAGAGACTGCTTAATAAAAGCTTGTTCTACAAGAATTGTAAAGATAACCACTTCTTTTTCACTCACACGAAAGACATAGCAGAAGAGCACAATATGATGAAATTCTTACATTTATTTATTGTCATAGTGAAAGTATTTGAAGAACAGCAGTAGCTTTTAACCATCAGTTATTGGTTGGCTAAATATAATCATTATGAAAGTTATATATGGTGAGAAATAATTATCTTATAGTGTCACTTTTTAGATAATATCAAACTAAGAGCCAATTATGGTAGTCTCCCAATAAAATCCAATTTAAATGCTTATAAATTTCACAACTACTTTATTAAACTTGGTAATTTAAAATGTAAACAGATACTGATAATTAAGCATTTAGATTAGTAGATTCCTGGGAACCTGTGCAGCAACACTAACAAAATATTTAGTTACCGAAATTATAACTCTCCGTTTTTAGTTTCAAAAATTATATGTGACCAGGAAGAAAATAAAGGACAGAAAGGATATCCAATTTGTATATTCTAAATAATCAACAACAAACAAAGAATATAGAATTTCCTCTAATACATATAAGGTGTCTTCAGGCATTGCAATGCAAAGATTTACTTTAAGAAGAGGCAAATAAGGATTTCAAATGTTTCAAATTAACAACTTTCAACAGGAAAGGTTTAAGATAATTGTATTTAGTCTTAATATTAAAACTTCTTGCCAATAATATACGTATTTTTAAAAATCAAAATTAAATGCTCTTATGAAGAGCTATACCAGATCCTTGGTACATGAATTTAGCATTCAGACTTTAAATAATTTGTGAGATAGCTCTTAAAAGTACTTAATATATAATGATTTGTCATTTTGCTGAAAAATGAATGTGAGTGATGTTTTTGGTGAGACTACTGTGCTACATCTGACACAAGAGGCATGATGGAGCCAAGTCAATCACTTAGCATTTGAATCTCAATTTTGCTTTATTACTACTCTTTATAATTGATGTAGGTATAGTGATAAATGGCCACCAAAAGAAAAATATAACTTCAATCAATATTTTTTTAATGGTAAATTGGAAATTTGCATGAAAGTATATACTTTCAATAAAAATATGAATCTGGAAAGAGAAAAAGCTAATACTTATATTTCTCTATCTGCATTTCTTTAAAAGTTTCAGTAAGTATTTGTCACAGATATCAAAGATTGATTACATTATAATTCAGTCTCAAGTAGATTACATAGAACAGGGATAAGCAAACTTTTGCTGTAAAGTGCCAGAGAGTAAATATTTTAAGCTTTGCCATATGTTCTCTGCCATAGTTACTAAACTCTGCTTTCATAGTGCAAAAGCATCTATAGACAATATATAAATGAATGAGTGTGGTTGTATTGCAATAAAACCTTATATATAAAACAAGTTGCAGATTAGATTTCGGCAAGGTTCTTACTTTGCCAATCCCTGATACAGAGTATTGAAAAATAAGACCAAATGTTTGAAGTTAATACACTGTAAGTGCCAACTTGGTATAGTTGACATAATTTTCTGAGATGGATGATTCGATATTTGGCTAAAGATCAAGATTCAACAAACGTAGGCTGGGTGTGGTAGCTCATGCCTGTAATCCCTTTGGGAAGTCAAGGTGGAAGAATTGCTTGAGCCCAGGAGTTCAAGAGTACCCTAGACAACACAGAGACCTCACCTCTATAGATAATAAAAAAATTAGCCAAGTGTGCAAGTGTGGTGGCTTACACCTATACTCCCAGTTACACAAGAGGCTGAGGCAGGAGGTTTGCTTGAACCCAGGAGTTAAAGGCTGTGGTGAGCCAAGATTCTGCCACTGTACTTCAACCTGGGCATCAGAGTGAGACCCCAAGTCAGAAAAAAAAGAAAAGAAAAGAAGCAACAGAAGTGATTTTCAGAAAGTTAAATTCAGGCCTACAATAAGCACATCACTGTAACACTAAAGACAACACAAAAATTAGACAATCTACCTTTCGAAAAAGAGATTGAAACAGCTACAAAAGACTTTCAATTTTCTTTGTAAAATGATGTTGGGGAAGGTACTAAGGTACACTAGTAGCATGTACAACATAAAACGCTTCATTGGTTTAAATAAGGACTTAAAAAATAGTTGGTGTAATATGAAACACAACTGACAAACTATAAATTATCGCATTAATATGAGGGATACAATTAGACAAAAGAATCTCAACCTTTTGTAAACTTTAAATTATGCCCACATAGTCTAACTTGACATAGTCATGATAATTAGTAAGAATTTTGCTGAAGTAAATATCTATGGGCTCAAGTTTCAATTGATTTCCTATACCATGCAAATTCTAACTGACAACCTTGTACTCCAAGTGAAAAGACCCATGCACGAAATGTCGCATTTCTTGATTTATCCCTAAATCAGTCAATACTACCTTTTTCCTTTCTGTAACTATAGTCATTCACCTTGTTCAATGGTAAGAAGTAAAACAATGACCTCAAATAATTTAAAAAGAAAACAAAAAAAAAAAAAAAAAAAACTAGTGACCAGCTAATCAGAAAAGTGTGACTTGTTGTGTTTTTATTCTCTAACTCTCATTTTCTACACAGTACCACACTTAACATGTTAAGCAATACAAATGACACAAAAGAGTCTAAAAAAAGTTATCATGAGCTCAAATGTTGAAACACACAAATGCAAATGTGTTTATTTATATGTGTACCTAAGTCATTTGAACTTCAATCCTTCTTACTTTTTTTCCCCTAGTTTTGGATTAAAGTCAAAAAGAAAAGAAAGAAAACATTAAAGATTCAAGGGGGTAAAGAAAAGCAAAGAAGCAGAAAGACAAAATATACATTATAACAGAAACACAAAGTAGATCAGAAGTAGCAAAGGAAATGAGAGAAAAAAGAAAACACAAATCTGGAGATTAAAGCAAGCAAGAAATAGAGAATTAAAAAGAGATATGAAATAATTTATATAATTTCATCCATCCTATATTCAGTATCTCCAAATATGTCTTTCAGTCAAGCAAAACCTAGGTATGAGTTGATGCTAAAGATTTAGTCAATGACACATTCTTAAAGGTTCAGAATCTATAGGCTCAGCTGAGAAGAAAGGAACCTCCACAGAAGCATCTGAAACTATGCCAACATACTATTCTTTTTTATAGTTGTTCTTGCTTGGCATGTATCGCCT
This sequence comes from Tarsius wallacei, assembly GCA_963574415.1. Taxonomy (NCBI): domain Eukaryota; kingdom Metazoa; phylum Chordata; class Mammalia; order Primates; family Tarsiidae; genus Tarsius; species Tarsius wallacei. Next base: position 18,218 of record CAUYQG010055253.1, on the reverse strand, counting down.
TCCCTGACTCATCCCCACAGACCTCCTAGATTATGGTATAGTGGGAATCCCTCTTATAAACTGTTTCTATTCCACACTGAATCAATGTAAAAACAAACAAACAAACAAAAAAAGCTGCAACTAGGAACTGAAAACTCTTCATATTAATTGACATTGTTTCAAGTATTTATGTAGTGATTTACTCTATTCGTTATTTAATTGACTAAATTGGACCATAATACTTTATCCCCAGGTACTAGCACAGTACCTGATACACAGTATATATTCAATAAAGATTTACTGAATAAATTAATTAATTTAAAAGAAAAGGATTGGGACTAAATATTTTCCTTTTCTCCCATTCCCATTCTTCCCTTAATACTAATGCTACAAGGGACAAAATGAAAAAGATCCTGCCTCAAGGAATACTAATTTCAATATGCTATAATTAAATATGTATAAATTAAAGTAGATACATAATGATGGGTTTAAAAAATAGGAAGAATGCGCTAAATTTAGGTGTAACAGTTACAGGGATGGAATAAACAAAACTAAGAGATCAGTTTAATAGGAGTCTGAGGAAGAAATTTTGGCTTAGATATGTGAGCAGATGGTTGTAACACTGATCAGGGTAGGGGATTAAGGAGTAGGATCAGGTTTGAAGAATAAATTAATAAGTTTCATTTTGGATATGCTAAGTTTGAGTTGTCTGAGTAAATTTGAAGTAGACAGTTCTGACAATGTACAATTGATTGACTTTAAGTCTGGTCAACTAGGCAAGCATTCTAAGCTTTTTCATCAATAAAGCATGACCATCACCTACCTCAAAAAAGAGTTGTGACACTGAATGAAAAACTGACTTGTCTTTTGGGGGTAAATTTGACTTTTTTAAAAGAAGAAAAACATACTTAGAAGCAAATTTCATAAATGGTGATTAATCTAGGTAGTTAATGAACATAAATTACATTTAAATATAATATACCACTATTCAGCAGCTGATAAATTGAACATAAGTAGTACTTGCAGGGCAACACCCTCAAGGGGTCCCACTCTGAGAGTTTTTCTGTCCTCTCAATAAATCCAGCTTTCTCAATAAATAAATAAATAAACAGTACTTGAAAATCTCCAAAGAAAAGTTCTAAAATTTTAACGGCTGCATTAAAATTGTTTTAAAGGATATCTACTTTGAAAAGTATGTCTAAAAACATTTGGTTCTAGTAAGCATTTCTGTAGACATAAACAAACTGATTCTAAAGTGTATCTAGAAAGACAAAGATACTAGAATAGCCACACAATTCTGTAATAAAACAGCTAAGTTAGAGAATTGACACCTGACTTTAAGATTTATTATAAAGCTCCAGTGATAAAGTCTGGGTAATATTGGTAAAGGGAATGACATATAGGTTAATGGAACAAAATAGAAAGTCTAGAAACTGACCTACAGAAATATAGCCAACTTATTTTTGACAAAGGAAATTTAATGGAGAAATGACAGACTTTTGTACAAATGGTGGAGGTATAAATGAATGTCCACATGCCTGAAAAAAAAAGACCTATACATGTACCTCACACCTTCCACATGTGCCTCTCACCAACCACAAAAATTAACTCAAAATGGGTCACAGACCTAAATATAAAACACAAAACTTACAACTTCTAGAAGAAAATACAGAATAAAATCTGTTCATTTAGCAATGAGTTTCAGATTCAACACCAAAAGAATAATCCATGAAAAAAACAACTAATAGGATTTTATCAAAATTTAAAACTTGTATTCTTCCAAACACATTAAGAGACTCAAATAACAAGACAAAGACTAGAAGAAAATGTTTGCAAACCACATAGCTGATAAAGGAATTATAACCAGGATATAAATAATTCTTTTAAGCAATAAGGGGAAAAATTTGATTTGAAAAATGTTATCAAATATCTGAACAGATACTTTACCAAAGAAAATACACAGGTGGCAAATAAACATTAAAAAAGTGTTCAACATCATTTGTCACCAGGAAAATGCAAACAAAAACACTGAGATATACATACCTATTAGAATGGCTAGCATCCAAACAAGATACAAAACAGAAAGCTGGGAAGGATGCAAAGCAACAGAAACTCTGACTCATTGTTAGTGGAAATCCAAAATGGTACAGTCACTCTGGAAGAAAGCTTGGCAGTTTTTCATAAAGTTAACATAGATTTGACAAATGACCCAGCAAATCATTATTACTCAACTGATTTGAAAACATATGTCCAGACAAAAACTTGTACAGAAATTCTTATATCAACTTTATTCAAGATCACCAAAAGTGGAAGAAACAAAGATATCCTTTATATTGGTAAAGAAATAAACTATAGTTCATCCATACAATGAAATACTATTCAACAAGAAAAAAGAACAAGGTATTAATTCATGCATCAACACAGATACATTGTGCTAAATGAAAGAAGCCAGTTTGAAAGGCTATATATTGTATGAGTCCATTCATATGACATTCTAAAAAAGGAAAAATTATTAGAAGCAGAATATAGGCCATTATTTGCCATGAGGTTGGGGAGGGAGCAGTATTTGAGAGGAGGAAGCAGTGGGGATTATTTAAGTGGTAGAACTAATTTGGACACGTGATATGATACATTTGTCAAAAACCTCAGTACCTTAATATATGTATATAGGCCGGGTGTGGTGGCTCAAGTCTATAATTCAAGCACTTTGGGAGGCCGAGGCAAGAGGACTGCCTGAGCCCAGGGGTTCAAGACCAGCCTGGGCAACTGGGTGAGACTTCATCTCTACCATATATCAAAAAATTAGCTGGGTGTGATGGCACTTGCCTATTGTTACAGCTACTTGGAAGGCTGAGGTGGAAGGATCGCCTGAACCCAGCAGATCGACGCTGGGGTGGCTGTGAGTATTCCAGCCTGGACGACAGAGTGAGACTCTGACTAAAAAAAAAAATGTATGTATGTATATTTAAAAAATCAACCAGCAGATCAAAGGATACTTGGAGAGAATGCAGACTATAAAAAAGATCTTAATAACATTACAAAATATGGCATAACCTCACTTAAAAGGTTGTGGAGGCAGGGGGTAGGAGCCAAACTAAATAACTTTAAAAATTGATGTCTCAACTTGAAACTGCAAGCCTGAAGACTAAAGGAACTATACATAGTATACTCTCACTGGTAAAGTGCCAAACACACTAAGAGACTCAATACCTACTCTCTCATGGGGTTATGGGTTAATGATTCAGAAAGAATTCTAATGTACACTGGGTTTGAACAAATAAATAAATGGATGATGGTTGGTGGGGGCCAGGTTTGTCACTGCTGATTTAAACTGCAGCTGGGCAACGGGGGAGAGACTAGAATGAACTGTGTAATACTGGATTAGAATTAAGGATTCCAGCATGAACTTATGCTTAGCTAAATGGAGATACATATGAACAGAGAATAAATAGTTAGAAATATGTATGTATACATCAGTTAGTAAAAATATATGCATTTCCTACTCTGTCTGCAGAAAGAGCCTAGAAATAGTACTACTCCAGCAACAGAGGACATACCTAGATCTTGGTTTCTGATATCATTCTCCAATACAAAGAACTGTAACTCCTTGGAGGAATGACTGAATATGCAGGAGTGGAGCACAGCCCTACACATCTCTATATAAGAGGACCCTGCAACATTTTGTAGTGTTCCCCCAAAAAAAGTTCAAAAAATCAAAAGACGGGGACATGTCAAAGAGATATAGGAGCTAACTCAAAAGAGTTTCCCATGCTCAAAGCTGGAACATTCCAAGTTATTTATTTATTCCAAAATAAATAACATATATTAGATTATAATCTAGGCCGGGCTCAGTGGCTCAGCCGGTAATCTCGCGCTTTGGGAGGCCGAGGTGAGTGGATTGCCTGAGCCCGCAGGTTCAAGACTCACCTGGGCAACTTGGCGAGACCTCATCTCTACAATAAATCAAAAAAATCAGCCGGGCATGGTAGTGCACACCTGTAATTCCGGCTATTCGGAAGGCTGAGGCGGAAGGATCACCGGAGCCCAGCAGGTTGAGGCTGCGGTGGCCGAGAGCAGCCACTGCACTCCAGTTTAGGCGACAGAGTGAGACTCCAACTCAAAAAACAAAACAAAACAAAACAAAACAAAAAGATTATAATCTAAAGCACTAAATGTATATCCATGAATCCATAATGATTTAAACGGCTGAATAAATCAATAAATGGGAAAAGAGACAAATCTCTTGTGCTAAAGAATTAAAAATAATTTATGTAGCTATTCTGCCCTACAGGAGGTAGAGCTCAGCAACCTCTCATCCTCATTCTTGAGTATAGACCACACTTAGTGACCTGTTTCCTAAGAGCAAAGTATAAAAGAAGAATGGAGGTGTAACATTACAGTGGAGAACTTGGCAAACACTCCCATGGCTAGATGATCAAAGTTAACATCACTGTTGGTAGGCCAAAATATAACCTTGAAATGGTGTGATAAAAGTGGCACTCACTTCTGTAGTCTTCATATTCATAATCTTTGTCTAACTATGAGAAAAACTTCAGACAAATCCAAATTGAGAAACATTCTAGACCAGGCGTGGTGGCTCACACCTGTAATCCCAGCACTTTGGGGAAGCTGACGCAGGAGGACTGCTTGAGCATAGGCAACACAGGAAGACTTCATCTCTACAAAAAATAAATAAATTAGCCAAGCATGATGGCATCTTCCTGTAGTCCCAACTACTCAGGAGGCTGAAGCAGAAGGATAACCTGAGCCCAGAAGTCAAGGCTGTGGTGAACCATGGTAGTACAACTGCACTCTAGCCTGGGCAACACAGTGAGACTCTAACCTAAAAATAAATAAATACATCTATAAAATACTTGACTAATGCTCCTCAAAACTAATGAGGTCATTAAAAAAGGAAAAAAAAAAAAAAAGAGGAAAGTCTAAGAAAATGTCACAGACCAGAGCTGGCTAAGGAGATGTAAGAACTAAATGTAATATGGAATCCTGAATAGGATCCTGGAACATTAAAAAATAAATAAATAAATTAGGGAAAAATTAGTAAAAACTGAATAAAGTGTAGAGTTTAGTTAATAGTAATGGAACAATATTGAATTCTCCCTTGAAACAAATATAACCATAGTAACTGACATAAGATGTTAACAATAAGGGAAAATGGGTGATTATACAAGAATTATATATATATTTAAAAATAGCTGGAAGTTCAAGCAAAAATGGCACAGTGAAATCTAAAAACAGAAACCTACTTATCCCATCATATAGCCATATGGGCAGAAAATAAAAATTAAGCAAACAGTAAAGGAAGAAGAATGTCATGTAGTAAAAACTTTTTTAAGTAGGAAGGGGATGCTAGATAGAGAGATGATGATTCTGGCTGGATTCACCTAACTCTTACTTTTACATATAAAAATATCTGAGAAAAGACAGTGAGCTAATAAAACCCTGAGAATTTTTCACTAATACTACACAGTCTGGAAAAAATCTAAGAAAGAGCTAAATAGATAGCCAAGAGAAAAGTAACAAACACACATCCTAAGGAGAAGTCTGTATTGCCTAAGAATCCAAACAGAGTAAGCAAGAATTATCAAAGTTAGCCATATTTTACAATAATAGTGAAACAAATAAAAGACCCAAAGCAATATTCTATGGAAACAGGATATGTATATAAACCAGATAGCATAAATCCTTAATGCATGACACCACAAAAAAATCCCAAAAGCAGAGGACAGAACTTCCAACAAAAGAGGTATAGGGTCCCAGGGAAGTCTTACTCAACTCCATCCCCACCCCAGTGTCTCAGGGCTATATAGAAAGGTAGCAAGAGAGCAGTACCTTGCCAAGAAACAGCAACCCAAGAAAGGTAAATAGGTCTAAAATAAGATACAATGTTTGTCAAGGAAAATTCACCAGTACCATTCTGTTCTGACAAAGAGAAGTTCTTGATGGGATCGCCCGTTTTAAGCATGAAAGCAAGATGAGAAGAAATGATATGGCAATTACAAATACAACACAAAACATCATGCAAAAGAGACTAGATCATTAAAAAAAGAAAAAAGAAAGAAAATACAACCCAAGGTGCTACACTTTAAATATCCCTCCAAAACTCATGTTAAAACTTAATTGCCATTTTAACAGCATTAAGAGGTAAGACCTTTGAGAGACGATTAGGCCACAAGGGCTACACTCTTATAGGCAGAAGTAATGCCATCATAGAAAGGCAAGTTTAGAACCCTTTTGCCTCTTTTTGCCCTTCTACCTTCCACCATGTAATGGTGCAACAAGAAGATCTTCGAAAGATTCCGTCATCTTGATCTTGGACTTCCCAGCAACCAGAATTATCAGTCAGTAAATTTTTGTTCATTATAAACTACCCCATCTCAGGTATTCTGTTAGAGCAAAACAAATGGACTGATGCACAACAGAAAGGAGAAAAATTTTCCTACCAGTGACTGGCATTTTAGAAAAACATAAAAAGAACATTCATTCAATAAAACAATATTCAAAGAGAAGATACTGAAACAATAGAGCGAAGTGAAAAGGAAAAAAGAAAATTTAAGGAAAAAAGTTGAGAACAAAAAATTAAATAAATAAATAAAAATTAAACAAATTAACTAGAAAGAACATGGAAAAAAATGGCAATGGGATTACTAACAAATGAAAGGTATGAGACCATCACAGTGAATGCAGAGAAAAGAGGAATAAAATAATGATTGAACAGATAACAGATAAAGACAAATGCACCCCATAAAAGGATAGCTGGAATCTCTAAAAGAGCAAACCTAAAAATGGAGGAAAAAAAAAACACCAAAAAACTTGCAGCTCTAAAATTTCCAGGAAATAAAGGAAGAATCAAATAGTCCTTTGAAAGACATGCTGTGGTCTCAAAAATGTTACTAAAGAATGATGAACACAATCATTAAATTTTAACGTGAGTTTTGAAGAAGACATTTAAACCATAGTACCCTGGTTTATATTTTCTTTTCTTTTCTTTTTTTTTAATGATCTAGTTTATTTTGATCTAGTCTCTCTTAAAGTTATTCTACTACAAGAATAAAGAAACCTTCAGGAATCCAGCAGAAAACAACAACACACACACAAGAGGAGGGGAAGAATCTGATTCATTTCAAGATTTCTTTTCAGTAAAACTCAGTGTCAGCAGACAAAAGAGTAATATTTTTTACAATGATTAGAATGAAAGAATACTTCACTCAAACATTTTATTCATAACCAATTTGAATACAAGGATACCACACAGTCAATCTGGAGCATGTTAAATCAAAGACTAAAGTATTTATGAGCCCTTCCTCAAAAAACTTCTTGAAAGTGAAATTCAGTTACTCAGTGTGATATTGTGAAATATGTATTTGATCTTCATCCCTTTACCTGGCATACAACTCCTGATATCCTTGGAATCTTCAAAGTGATGCCTTTTTGTATGCTAATGACTACTTAAGACTGGCAGCCCCTAGCCAGTACTGGATGGAGGCTGGTCACCAGAAAGACTGAGGCAGGATTAAAGGATTGGGACTTTCAGTCCCACCCTCCAACCTCTGGGGTGGGGGTTGATGGTTAAGTTGATCAGCAGTAGATAACATTTAATCAAGCATGCCTATGTAAAGAAGTCTTCATAAAAGGCCCAAAAGGATAGGGTTTGTAGAGCTCCTGGATAGCTGAACACATGGACATTTCTGGAGGGTGACAAACACAGGAAGGCATGGAAGTGCCACACCCCTTTTCCCATACCTTGCTTGATGCTTCTCTTCATCTGTATCCTTTGTAATATCCTTTATAATAAAGCAGTAAACCTAAGTGCTTCCCTGAGTTCTGAGAGCCAGGTTAACTAGTTAATAGAACCCAAAGAGAGAATCATGGGAACCCTACCTTGAAGCTGGTCAGTCAGAAGTTTTGAAGGCCTGAAATTGCGACTGGTGTCTGAAAAGAGGGCAGTCTTATTAGACTGAGCTCTTAACCTGTGGAATCTAACACTTTCTCCAGACAGATAATGTCAGAACTGAACTGGAGGACACCCAACTGATGTCCACTGCAGAGCAGATTACATGCTTGGTGTGTGGTGAGGAGGAGGGGACGCCACACATTTGATCAAACAAGTCTTCTGTGTTGACTATTGTGCTGAGCAAGAGAACAGGAACAAATACTTTTGAGTTTTTGTGTTTGGGGTGCTTACAATAAAGAACTCAGGCATAAATATGCCATTTGTGATCAAAGATCCAGCAATGATTACTCAATCCTTTGAAACATAAAATTAAGATTAAACAAGAGGGGCACTTTGGCTATAAACCAACTAATATGGCTACAGAAACTAATAAAACTTTTACAAGTATTTTTACAGCAAAATTAATAAAAAGGAAAAAATTTTAAATGCTTATTTCTTTCTTGCATATGAGAAAATAAAATAACTTGTATTTGAGGAATGCAAATCCTTTTAATTATCAGGTCCAGAGTAACATTAAAATGAGACAGCAATCATGTTCTACTCATCTGTTTGCTATTGCCACAAGTAGCTATAAATTAACCTAATAATGCCACACTAGACTCTATAACCTAAATCCTATAGTTTAACAATGTACAGTCAATCAGCAATCAATGTTATTTCTATAAACCAATGAGAATTCCTGACAAACAACTTTGGGTCACTCCACTTCCTTTCCCTCTTTTTTTCTTTTAAACAATCCACTTGTAAACTGCTGCTAATCCAAAATGTATATTCAGGGCAACTTGAATCTACACTCCCGGGTTCCATTCGTTAAGCGTGACTCAAATAAATTATCTACTTATATTAATTTTGCCTCACCTTCTTCCTTTTAGGTCGATACATACCTGAGAGTCAATTGATGCTGTTAATGAAAACAATGAATGGAAAAAAATTTGATGACTCCAACACCTTAATGCTTTTCACAGTCTCCCCTTAATACCAGAAGAATCTTTAGAGAATTAATATATCTTACCAAGAGAAAATATTTCATGAAGTCCAAATTTTTCTTCAGTGTCACTCCAACTGACTATTATTCTTACATTCAAGTAACACTTTTATAGCACTTGCTATGAGCCAGGTACTTCTCAATATTTAGTAAGTCATTTAGTCCTCATAACAACCTGTATAATGCAGGCACTATTATAAATAGTTTGTAGTCTCAAACTCTAAGCCCCAGAGACGCTGGGTAACTTGTCTATGGCTGTACAGCAAGGAAGCTGCAGAGTCAATATTCAAAGATAAGCTAGGTCCAGAATCTGTGCTCTTAACCTCTACATTATATTGCTTCTCAAATAAAACAGCATGTGGAGAATGACTTGATTTTTCTATAATTATATAAATCCCTCCAATTACCACAAACCATCTATCCTTCCAGGTAATGGGTATTTAAGTAAAGAGAAGATGCTTAAAGTGTTTCCCAATTGATAAAGGCAGTGATTTTGGAGTAAGTTGAAAATTAGTTGAATATTTTTATTTTTCAATGAGTTGAATGTTTATAACAGTCTTTATCAATATTTTTAAAAAATGAAACCATTAATTTAAACAAAAAACAAATTATATTACCTAGTCTCAACTTGAACATTGTTACTGTTTATTATTCATGAGTTTTTGTTTCCCTAATGAACCATCTTTTTTTTCTTTTTTCTTTTTCTTTATTTTAAAGATATTGGGTACAATGCAGGGTTAGAGAAACAGATGTTTATTATGCAAGTACCCTTGTTGATGAGGTGTGCCCCTCCCTCCCCTGGCAGTTTCCCTCAACTGCCAATCCAGTCCCGTCCCCACCCCCCCACCGGCAGTTTCCCACTACTTCTTATAGTATTATGATAATTGAATGAACCATGTTTTACACTGTTCCTCCACAGAGCCTAGCAAAACATTAGGCAAAACAAATATGCTATAAGTATGTTGATTGATCATTAAATATTAGCTTACTACAATATTTAATGATCAGCTTTACAGGTAACACATTTCTAGATGTTCTAGGGCCTTTCTACCCAAAGCATACACTTAGCATCATTTATACCACCTGGAAGCTTGTTAGAAAGAAAATGCAGGTACCGACAGACTACTAAACCAGAATGTGCATTCTAACAAGATCCCTCGGGTGACTGGATATTTGAGAAGTACTCATGTCTAGGGCATTGTTTCTCTATGTATAGTCCATTACTTACCTATCAGAATCACCTGGATTGCTTGACAAAAATGTAAAATTCTTAGGTTCCACCCTATTCCTAGTGTCACGAAAGTTTAAAAGTCACAGCTAAAAGAACTACAAGTAAACAGTAATAAAGAACAGCAACAGAGCTATAGGCCAGGCGTGGTGGCTCAAGTCTGTAATCCCAGCACTTTAGGAGGATGAGGCGAGAGGATTGCCTGAGCCCATGGGTTTGAGAACAGCCTGTGCAACTTGGTGAGACATTATCTCTACAATAAATCAAAAAATTAGCTGGGCTTGGTAGGGCATGCCTATAGTTCCAGCAATTAGGAAGGCTGAGGAGGAAGGATCACCTGAGCCCAGCAGGTCTTGAGTGTGCCCCTCCACTCCAACCTGAGTGACACAGTCAACTCAAAACAAACAACAACAACAACAACAACAAAACAAACAGGAAAAGGACTATTAAGCAGAAAACATGAAAGAACCCACACAATTGAGATAAATCAAGAAAATGACAGTAAAGAGAAAAGGAGATAAGAGGAGCCACATAGGAGGTAGAGTAAGTATATCACAAAAAAACTATGAAGTAAAGAAAGTAAGGTTTCAGAAAAGATTGCGGAGATAAGCAATTTCTTAGTGTAACATAAGACTTAGTAACAGTTTTGAATATGTAACTACCACATAGTGCATGAATTTTATGAATGGTCCTAACATCATACAGCGTTTTAAATGTGTACATACGCTTTTAGAGACGTTTCCATATGCTTGGCTCTTGCAATTGCTTCATCCCTCTCCTTAATGGCTAATTGCAGTCTAGACATAATAGCTTCATCACGTTCCCGCTGAGCAAAATACACTTCTTCAACCAGAGCTATCAAAAAATATAACCCATAATCAATCAAAGAAAATAAAGAAGAAATACACACAATGAGTAAAAATTAAAAGCAAAAGTAATTACATTATTTTAAGGACTATTTATTAAATTGAATTAGTATTAAATAATCGCTTGAGAAAACATTATTTTTAACAAGTATTGTGAAATTGAGATACCATTTCACACTCATAAAAAAAGCAAAAATGTTAAGGTCTAATAATAAATGTTGCAAGCTTGAGAAATTTTTTAAAAATGCCCTGTCACACATAGTACAGATAGGCATATCTATTTCTACAACCAACAAGAGAAAATTGGCAATGTTTATTAAGGTTGATGGGCCTAACCTATAACCTAGCAATCCCCTTTGGTATGTAGCCTATAAAAATTATTGCACATATGCAAATGGAAACATGCAAAAATACTTACTGCAGCTCTGCTTACAATAACAAAAATTCAGACAATAACCCAAATCTCCATCAACATAAACAGGAATAAACAAATTACATTTATAATGGAACACTACCTAACATTTAAGATGAATTAAGTATTGTCAGTTGGAAATTCTCAAAAACAAAATGTTGGCAGAAATAGCAAGTTGCAAAGTAAAACAATTCTACCTACCATTTAAGTTTAGACACAATTAGTAAAAAACTAATACAACCAGCATGGACACAATAAAGACCATATTCAGAAGAGTAGTTACCTCAGTGGGATGGTGGAGGGGAAGAAAGGAAATGAGTAAGAAAAGAATAAAAAGGGGCAGAGTTGTGCTGGTATAGCACTGCACATCTAAACAGAACAGGGGGCACTATTTATATAGATTATAATACAAATGGGATCATCTGGATTCGTGCAACACTATAACAGGAGCTTTGATGTCACCCAAAATTGTCATTTCTTAAGCATAATTTATATTGCTTGTATACCTAAAATCATATATAACTTTTAAAATATTAGTGTCATGTAAGAAAAAGAACTCAAATACCTAGATTGCTAAGCCAAATTTTATTTATACTGTAAAATCACACAATAAACTTAGGAAAAATGTTTGAAATGTTCTTTTAGTCTTAAAAGGCATTGGGTCCCTGCCAAGATTTGTTATAGATTAATACAGAGTTAATCAAGATAGTTATTGTACTACTTTATAAGTGGCAAAAAAGTGATGATAGCATAGATAACATGAATACACTGGAAAGACAATTCACATACTGGGCAGGGGGTCATGAGATTTCATCATACTACTCAAAATGGTGTGCAATTTAAAATTTATGAATTGTATATTTCTGGAAGTTTCCACTTAATATTTTTCAGACTTGGGTAACTGAAACTGTGAAAAGAAAAATCACAGATAAGAGGGACTACTATATCAATTCCTCAAGTTGTTTTGAAAGAAACTTCTGTTCGGATGTAGTGTACAAAAATGAACTTTATTTTCCCTTCTAATTCTACATAATCTCCTTCCAGGAAGGACAAGCAACATGGTGTATCTTGTATGGTATGAAAAACAGCATGGTGTATGGAAGAATATGGTCTCTGATTCAGATCCAAGATACTAAAGTTCAGCAACCTCGTTTTCATAAATTTCTTGAATTATTTTAGTTGCAGTTCAGGTATATAAAGTTTCTTTCAAAACAGCTTGAGGAATTGATATAGTAGTCCCTCTTATCTGTGATTTTTCTTTCCACAGTTTCAGTTACCGAAGTCTGAAAAATATTAAGTGGAAACTTCCAGAAATATACAATTCATAAATTTTAAATTGCACACCATTTTGAGTAGTATGATGAAATGTTTATTAGGAAAAAATAAGGCAGACAACCTAGGAAAGCTCTTGTCCAATTAAAAGAACAAAGTTGATCCTTAACAAATTTTAGCTCCATTCCACCATTACAGTGATCACCCTCAATCCAAAAGACTCACATTTTGAGTTAATTCTTAGACATATTAATAATGTGATTAAGATTAATGTGTATCATTTATATATTTGAAAATCCAATTCAAAATTCCTCATTTTTTAGCCTTTATCATTGTCAGGCAAAAATTACAAATAAGAACTGAAGAAAAATTATTCAGAACCCAATCTACATTGTATACTACATATTATAATGAGTAATAGTTTATTAAAAATATGATATTCAAAGACTTTTAAAATTTTCACATTATAAAATGCTTCTAATTTGTAGCCAGAAAGGATGGACAAAATGATGCTAAATAGTGATCCAAGTACAGATTAACATATATGTCATACTGCCCTGAAATGTTCTGGCACATTAAAAGGTTAAAATACTAATTACTACATTTTAAATGTCAATAGGTTTCCTATTGTTTCCATAAAGTGTGACTAGGTTTTTTACAGTGACATTTAATGTAAGTTATGTTCCACTTTATAAACAACAGCACCCGAAGGAGACAAGGCTAGCATATTTAAGGGCTTTAACAGTACACCTAGTGATCTCTATGGTGAATGAAAGGTAAATGCTTTACACAGTTTATTTGGTCCTATGTGATCAACAGAAAACATGTTTTCTTTTATAACGCTATTTTAAATCCAAAGATATATATGTGTATTTAGGGAAATCATCAAATAAGTATTCTTAAGGTTACATTTTAAAATGCCAGGAAATACACACATACAAGCATATAAAATCTGTTTATACAATTTACAAACGATAAGAAAAATGTTTCAAAATTAAGGTATCACTCCACAGATTCAATGCAATCCTGTCAAAATTACACTGCCATTCTTCACAGAAATAGAAACAACAATCATAAAATTCATGCAGAACCACAAAAGATCCTGAACAGCCAAAGTAATCTTGAGCAAAAAGAAGAAAATTGGAGGCATCACACCAACACTTCAAAATATATCACAAAGGCATAGTAATAAAAACCAGCATAAAAACAGACACATTGGCCAATGGAACAAGATAGAGAACACAGATATAAATCCGTACAATTATGATCAATGCATTTTCAATAAAGGTATCAAGAACACACTGTGGAGAAAGTACAGTTTCTTCAATAAATGATGCTGGGAAAAACTGGATATCCACATGCAGAAGAATGAAAATGTACTCTTATTTTCACTCCTTATATAAGAATCAGCTCAAAACTCAAGACTTAAATGGAAGACCTCAAACTAAAACTACTGGAAGAAAACATGGGAAAAAGCCATAACATTGTCCTGCATAGAGATTTCTTGAAAGCACAGGCAAATGAAAGCAACAATAGGATGGGATTATATCAAATTAAAAAGCATCTGCAAAGTAAATGAAACAATTAACAAAGTGAGAGACAACACACAGAATGGAAGAAAATATTTATGAATTATACATTGGATAAGGAGATAATATACAAAATATACAAGGAATTCAAACTACTCACTCACAAGAAGACAAATAAGCCTATTTTAAAATTATGAAATGTCTTGTATAAGGGGTGAGATAAGGCTCCATTGTCATTCTTCTGCATGTGGATATCCAGTTTTCCTAGCACAATTTACTGTAGATACTAACAGACATTTCTCAAAAGAAAAGATAAGAATGGCCAACAGATATATGAAAAAAGCTCAACACGTGTAATCATCAGAGAAATGAAAATTAAAATCCCAATGAGATATCACCTCACAACTGTTAGATTGGTTATTAGCAAAAAGATAAATGGTAACAAGTGTTAATGAGGATGTGGAGAATGGAAAACTTTTGTATACTGTGGGTGGTAATATAAACTAGAATAGCATTTTTTAAAACAGTGAGGTCCTCAAAAAACTAAACATAGAGTTAATTACCATATGATCCAGTTATTTCACTTCTAGGTATATATTCAAAGGACTTGAAATCAGCATGTCAAAGAGATGTTTGCATTCCCATGTTTATTGCAGCATTACTCATAATAGCAAAGTAAATGAAACAATTAACAAAGTGAGAGACGAAGTGCCCAACAAAGAATGAATAAATGTTTAAAATGTGGTGTATATACACAATAAAATACTACGTAGTCTTTAAAAAGCTGAAATTTAGCTTTTTCAGCTGAAAAAAAATAAATGCTGTCTTTTGCAGCAACATGGATAAACCCCGAGGACATTATGGCTATAAGGGAAATAAGCCAGGCACAGTGAGACAAATATCACATGATCTTACTTATATGAAGAATCTAAAAAAGTGGAACTCATAGGAGTAGAGGGTGGAATGGTAGGTAGTTACCAGAGGTTGTAGGTAGAGGGGGAAGGATGAGGAAAGCAGAGAAGTGGGTCAAAGAGTTTCAGTAAGACAAAGAATAGGTTCTGGTGATCTATTACACGTCATGGTACTTATAGTTAATAATAATGTTTGTATATTTCAAAATAGCTAGAGAATTAATTTTAAATGTTCTTACCACAAAGAAACAAATATCTGAGGTGATGGATATGTTAATTAGCCTGATTTGATCATTCTGCAATGCATATACATGTATTGAAACATCACAGGGCCAGGTGCAGTGACTCACTGCCTGTAATCCCAGCACTTTGGGAGGCTGAGGCAAAAGGACTGCCTGAGTCCACGAGTTTGAGACAAGCCTAGGCAAAACAGTGAAACCTCATCTCTACAAAAAAAAAAAAAATCAAAACATTAGCTGGGTATGGTGGCATGGACCTGTAGTCCTAGCTACTCAGGGGACTGAGGTGGAAGGAGTGCCTGAGCTCAGGAGGTCGAGGCTGCAGTGAGCCGTGATCGAGTGCCACTGCACTCCAGCCCTGGTGACAAAGTGACATTCTGACTCAAAAAAAAAAAAAAAAAAAGAAAAAGAAAGATTACATTGCACCCCTCAAATATAAACAATTATTATTTGTCAATTAAAAATAAAACAAACAGAAAAAAGAAAAATTATAATATCACTGAATGATAATTTTTAACATGTTAGGTTATATGTGAAATTTGTTGACTATGAAGAGCCTGATTCTTTCTAGGATTCAGTACTTTTAAAGGATCAATATGCAACTCTCAAACATTTTTAGTAAAGAAAACTTAACTGTAAACACTGAGCTTTTCCAAGGTAGATGACTATTACAAAGTTCACTAGAAAATCAATATAGCATTTTAGTTGGAATTTGCTCATTAAACACTCACAGTTCTAATGCAAATTATGATGGAATGAATAAAGCAAATACGCATGCTTCTTTCTTTTTATTAAATGTAAAATCTACTGTTAATTGCATCTCGTATGTCATACAAACTTTTCTCCTTAACTATTAAATAGAAGCTTTAACAAAAGTCATTAGAGATTCTCTTTCTTTGACTTGAATAAATTTCAATATTTGTTCAGTAAAGGTTCACAGCAGTTAAATTACATTAACAAATATTATTAGCTACTATGTAAGCCAACCAAGTAAAATACTTATATTGTAGGTAAAACAAATCATTGGGTGTTTACAATAATATTTGGATATCTCCATTTTTAAACACGGTTATCAAATACCCTATAATTCTTAGTCAAATGAGAAAGATTCAGAGAGGATCACCCCCACACCCCCTCCACCAAATACTCAAATTTGTTTAGTAAGCTAATTGTTTTCTAATATGGGCAAGAGTAAATATGAACAAGCTGAACCATACTAAGTATGAGTATATTGAGTCAAGTCAGAGTACATATTTTCTTAGTAGACCCTAGTCTATTGACAAATGCATATTCTACACTTTTCAAACTACTTTTAAAATACAACAGGAGTGAGATAGTACATCAGATAACATTCTAGTTCAAACATTGGATTGTGATTCTCTAAATAACATAATTTGGAGGCTAGACATTTCCCAGTAAAAAGAATCCATTTGTTAACATCCTCATCGTAGTTATGTAAATAAATATAAGAGGCTGAATTAAAGAGAGGGAAGAAGAAATCATTAAGGTTTCAAACATACCAAATAATCACTATATACAATTCATGTTTGAAAATTCTAAGCAACAATATAGGCAATAGTTTTGTAAAAGATCAGCCTTTATTATACATGAAAGAATCTCAAATTCTATGAATATCTACCATTATAGTTTTGTCTCAAGAGTAACCATATGGGGGAGATGTATAATGATGTTAAATGGATTCCCTGCAAATATAATAATAATTACAACTTAAGAAACCACCACATATATATTCTAAAACCACAAGCATTACACTGTCCTTTAATTTCCTTAAAAATTATAATTGCTCTTTCTTTGCATAAAATGGTTATTGGAAATTTTAAAATAGATGAACAATGCCCCATATCAGTGGAAAATCAGCCAAAACCTACCTCAATCAGTTTTATGTTTCTACTTTTGGCATCACAATGTTGGATTCAACTTATTATTCCAGAACTTCTTAAACACACCAGACAATTGTTTTTTTCTAAAACTGGATTTTGTAAAATGTTATGCAATTATTTTGTAAATAACTTTTTCTGATTAAAAAGCAATATAGACTCATTGTGAAAATTTGGAGGAAACAAATATTTTATATAATTTTGTAACTATACATAATTAAAATAAACAGACTATGTCCCCTATATTCTTCGGTATTCTTAAAAAAATATAAAATAGTGCATGCCATATTTGATTCAACTAAGATGCTCCTAATATTAGATTTTACACTGTTCCCAGTTATTTACTATATAAACAACACTGTAATACACATATTTATGCACAAATCTTTAAGTATATGCACAATTACTTTAAAAAGTTTCCAGAAGATTAAAATTTCTAAAACTCTTAATATATATTGCTGTTGTTTTCTCTGTAAAGTACTATAAATTTACACTCAGTAGCAGTGTAGAAATTGTTAAAGATTAATTAGACAATTTTACAAAATAATGGATTTAAATAGCAAGACTATAAAACAAAAACTTTCTAAATGAACTCAATTATTAAACATAGGTATTTAATAGAGAAAACTCAAAGACTACGTAAGACTACTTTCTGAAAATTTACTAGACATTTACATTCAAATATTTAATTTATTTTATATTGGAACTATCTTTTTTTTTTTTTTTTTTGAGTTGGAGTCTCACTCTGTCACCCAGACTGGAGTGCAGTGGCCACTCCTGGCCACCGCAGCCTCGACCTGCTGGGCTCCAGCGATCCTTCCGCCTCAGCCTTCCGAGTAGCCGGAATTACAGGCACGCGCTACCACGCCCGGCTAATTTTTTTGATTTATTGTAGAGATGAGGTCTCACCAGGTTGCCCACGCAGGT
>CAUYQG010055251.1:0-11295 GCA_963574415.1 Tarsius wallacei | reverse complement strand
TTGTCTATATTGAAAACCCGTTTTTTAGTGCTGCCACCTTCATCAAGAAAGGAATTGGCAGTAGGGGCCTACTGCTGGGGTGGGGATGGGGACACAACATCAATAAGGGTATCTGACCTCAAATCAGGCAAGGTGGGGACAAAAGGGAGGCCCAAACTTTACCTGTATGATGGCCACTTGTATACCTATTCCTGAATTGTTCCCCATATCTTTAAAATAAAATATTAAAAAATTTAAAAAATAAAGCCTATATGATATTCTGCTGTATCTATATATCTTTACACATCTCACATTTTCTTTATCCATTCACCCACTGATGGACACTTAGGTGGATTCCACATCTTGGCTATTGTGAAAAATGCTGCAATGAACATGAGATTGCAAACATGTCTCTCAAGATACTGATTTCATGTCCTTTGGATATATACCCAGAAGTGGGATTACTGGATCATACAATAGTCATATTTTTAATTCTGGGGGGAACCTCCACAGTGTTTTCCATAATGACTATGCCATTGTATATTCCCACCAACCGTGCACAAGTATTCTGTTTTCTTCACATTCTCACCAACACTTATCTTTTATCTGTCTGATAATAGCCATCCTAAGAGATGTGAGATGACATCTCATTGTGGTTTTAATTTGCATTTCCCTAATGATTAGTGATGTTGAGCACCTTTCCATATACCTGTTGATTATTTGAATGTCTTCTTTGGAGAAATTCCTATTCAAGTTCCTTGCCCATTGTAGAACTGGGTCATTTAGGGGTTTGATTTTGTTTGCTATTGAGTTGTTTGAGTTTCTTAAATGTTTTGGATGTTAACCCTCTTGTATGATTTGCAAATATTTTCTCTCTTTCTGTAGTTGCTTCCTCACTCTGTTGATTGTTTCCTTTTCTGTGCATCCTTAGTTGGATGCAGTCCCACTTGCCTGTTTTTGCTCTGACTCCTTTTCTGATTATAGAAGGCTCACTCAAAGAAGAGAGCAGACTTCAAACACTGCATACCTAAGATGGTTTGTTCAGACCCACACTAAGTCCTCTGGCGATTTAACTATGTCTTAGATGTGTCTTAGAGGGAGAAAAAGTACTTGGAAGTGTTGGAGGTATTAAAGGCAAGAAGAGAAAAGAGCCAGATTGGGGATTAAATAATAGTAATAGTGATAATCATAATGCCTCCTTTAATTGATCATTTACTATGTGCCAGGCCCTGTGCTAGGAGCTTTACACAGGTCACTTAACTTAGCCACCACTTATCATCATCCTCATTTTACACATGAAGCAACCAGCTGATGAATTTCTTGATAAGCCAGTAACTGAGATTTGAACTGATATGTTACTCTAGTGCTCTGGGGAAGGATGTAAAGAGGTGAAATCTTGGGCTGGCCTGTCCTGGAAATCCTTCCCCCGGTGTAAGCCTGTATCCGCTCTGGTTCTTGATTGTATCTGATTGAGGCAGGAAGTACAGGCTTCCTCAGTCTGCCTCCCCAGTTCAAATGTGAGCACCTCAAAGGCAGGACCACATCTGCCTGGTCTCTGGATCTGCCAGCTCATCTAGCATGGGCCCAATCTGTGTTTGTTAACTGAAGTGATGAACACTATGATGTTTTGCCTTTTTCCTTCTGGAGTCTCCCTGAGGCAAACACCTTGACATGTATAGAACTCGTCACAGTTGACAAAGCACTTTCTCATCTGTCCTGGAGACCTCAGTGCCACCCTAGACTCTCCTCTCCTCCTCACTGCCCACACCTAATCTGCCATCCAGTCTGGCAATTCCACCCTTAAAGTTGGACACATCTTGTCCTTCAACTTCTTCCCTACTGCCACCTTCCAGATCCAAGTCTCTTTATCTTCCTTCTACACAAGCTCCATGATTTTTCTCCTCACTTCCCATCCTGCCCTGCACAAGGCTCCATTTTTCATCCAGCAGCCAGAAAGATCTTTCTGAAATAGAAACCTGCCCAGGTCTCTCCTGCTTTCCCTGAACAGCAGGTCCAGCCTCAAATACAGGGAATGAGCCCCTCTGAAATCCAGTCCTTGTCTCAGTGGACCTCTGCTCCTGATTCCACTTCTTTCTCTCTCCGGGTCTTAAACCTTCACCCACCGTCAACCTGGCCACAGTGTCAGGAGTAACCCACAATGCCATGTGCCTGAGTCACCTGGAGATGCCATACACACATCAAAGGACAGGGAAAGCAGGGACCCAGAGGCACTTTCCGCCCCTCCCTTCACGTCATCTCCTTGCCCGCACCAGCACGTCCCTCTTGCCTGGTGATGTCACTGACCTGGGTGTACTTGAGGCCAAAGAAACTGGCTCATACCAGGGCTCCAAAGGAGAGTGGGGCGGGGTGGGGGAGTGGGGGAGCAGGACGTCCACCTAGTCTCATTTCAGAGAGATTATTAAAGCACAACAGAGAGTGAAGCAAGACTTAGCACAAGACATAGTGGGGTCCATCCTGGGGCCCCTTATTTTCTAGATGCCATAAGGTCCCCAAAACCTCTTGAGTAAGCAATAAACATGCAACCTTTTGATAAATAATATCACTGATAGCAAGCATAACATTTACACGTCAGGCACTCTTGTGAGCAACCCACAAGAATTTATCTGATGTAATCCTCTTGATAGCTCTGTGGGGAAAGGTTACTATTATGATTTCCATTTTACAGACAAGAAAACTGAGGCACAGAGAGGTTAAGTAACTTGCCTAAAGCAACACATCTAGTACATAGTAAAGTCAAGATTTGGCTCCCAAGTCCATGCTTTGACCTCTATGCTACTTTGTCAATTTGCTAGAGTCAGGCCTGCGACCCTGCTAGAGGGGTTGTCCTCCTGAGTTCCCACACTTTCTGGTGCTTGCAAAGTGTCTGCAGAATCAAGATTCTGCAATATATAGCTAGAGTATGAGACCAGATGTGCCCCCTGGGCCTCACCTCACAAGTGCTGTTATATAATATTCTAACCCTGTGAGTCATCCTGCTATTTCTCATATTTTGTTATTCCCATTTTATGGGTGAACAGACTGAAACTCAGGAAGATTGCTGCAAGGCACCCCACAGCATTATGAGGACTGGGAACTGAGTCTGTCTACACAGAGCCTGCACCCTTTCCACTCCTCTAGAAAGAAGGTCTGGTTTGAGGACACGTGGAGGCATTCTATCCATCCCACGTGGACACGTTAGATCTGAAGCAGGGTCGAGGCACAAGAGCAGCCATGCCTGGTGGGCAGCGCTAGAGAGCACGGGGCTGGAGATGGAGTCTGGGGAGTCATCTGCCGTGGGCGATGGTTGAGTAGGCAGGAGAAGAGAGCAAGTGAAGGGGAGAATGGGAACTGAGGAGAGTAAAAGGTGAATGAGACAAATTCTCACAGGGAATGAGACAAAGAAGAGTGAGCAGGAATGGGGGTTGGGGGAGAGAAGAGGGGACAGTAAGAGCTGAAGAACCAGAGTAACAACTCCTATGTGTCCATCACTCCAGAGTTCACAGTGCACCTTCACAGTCCCCATCCCATCACACATAAACAAGCATATGCAACAAACCCCCCAGAATCCAGTGCTGATCTCAGGTTAAGTACTGTTTCTTCTTCTTCTTCTGTCGCCCAGGCTGGAGTGCAGTGGCATGCTCCGTCTACCATGGCCTCCATCCGCTGGGCTCAAGTGATCCTTCTGCCTCAGCCTTCCAAGTAGCTGTAACTACAGGCACATGCCACCACGCACAGCTTTATTTATTCATTTATTTATTTATTTATTGTAGATATGAGATTTTGCCAAGTTGCCCAGGGTGATCTCAAACCCCTGGGTTCAGGCAAGTACTGTCTATTATTAATGACAGTGTATAGACGGGATGACTCAAAGAGGGCAAGAGATGTGCCCCAGGTGTAACGACAGACAAGCAGTGGAACTGGTGTGGGAATCTATGTGTCTCATGGCGTGGCCTCCGAGGTCTTGGATGCTATGGAAGGAGAGAAAGGGGAAAAGGGCTCCAGGGTCAAATCTGGCATTGATTGAAGGAGGAAGCTCCCTGAGAAGGTGCCACATGTCTAGTCCCAGCAGCCTTTAGGGCAGGGTCAGTGGGAGTGAGGATCAAACTGAGGGTCAGTAGAGTGGGGGTGAGGTGGGGGCAAGGAGGTGGAAGACACTGGAATGGCCGCCTAATTAGGAAAAGTGGAAAAGGAGAACCAGGAGGCTATGGAGGGGATTGTGCTCTCTTCTCACCTCCCCACCGACTCCCCCTCTGCCCTGTTCCCACCTCCCCCTCCCAGTCCCCCTCTGCCTGGCATCTCTCCCCCGTCTGCCTGCCGCTGTCTGCCGCTGTCTCTCCCTCTCCTTTGCCCGCCATCTCTGTTTCTTCCTCTCCCGTCTTTTCCTTCCTCAAGGCTGTTTCTTTTCCTTTCCTCTCTTTTCCCTCTTCCTCTACCCAACTATCTACGTCTGAAAATCTAACATACGTTTAGTGCTAGGTTTTTTTATTGAGTAAAGTTTTACATGACTTGTTTTTAGTTTTAAAATCTGGACAGCCGAAATGCTTTGTTTCTCTCTCATAAAGAAAAGCCATCTCTCCCCAAAAGGAAGAGGTTTTTAAAATGTTACCCTTGCTGAGTTTTATGGGTGAACCAGTGCCTCAAGAGAAAAAAGGCAGGCTCCATCTCTGCGTGATGTGCCAAAGAGAGAAAAGAATTTCTGGATGGAGACAGGAGAAAAGAGGCCGCTTTTCTCACTTTCCTTCCAAGTGAGACAGGACCTCATAGGCTCTTCCTTATGATAAGATCACCCAGCATGCCCAGAATGGTGCTAAAAAGTAATTGCCCTCAATGAAGACATACAAAATAAATCATTCTGCTTGGCAGAGAAAATTCGAGTGTGTTGGCAAAACATGTAGGCAAAGTATCCCTCCAGCTGCTGAGCTCTGAGGACAATCCTACTTTGACCCACCAGATGCAGACCGGGCTGGGACCTGCAGAGACTATCCTCATGACAACCCCAATCCTAACCTCAGTCTTGGAACAGAAATGAAAGTGACTCGACAACTCCCCCCTTCTAAAAAGTGCATGCTCAGGGGATGGGTATCAGGTGTCACCTCTTCCATGGGGAATCGTACAGAATGGGGCTGGCATAGTGATATCTCAACCTTCCTTCACCCCCTACCTTCTTCACCCTGTGCCCTGAGGTCTACGATGCCATGTGGTCTGTAAGAGTGGCTCTTGATAGCTGTGATTTTGCTGCAAGGACAAGCCCTTTCAGGCCACCTCCACCCTAGTCAGAGGGCATACTAAGATGCCCTGTGAGCTTCTGCACAACCCCATGCATGGAGTCAAAAAATGACCCCTGTGATTCTGACATGTTTAAAGAGAGGGGTGGGACCTCTCTCTTCCCACTAGTGCTGGGGTATGCATTTTTAGTGGCCTCGCCTGAAGCCCTTAAACCATTTTCACCAATATTAAACACTGAACCAGTTACTTTCTTGCCATAGTTGACAGAGAGATAAGAGATTTCCTATCATCCAATAGAAGAAACAAAAATGCTTAGGTTTGACTGTGGATTTTTTCCCCTGGGACCAGATTATTTTATCTGAATCATTTTACTGTCTTCTAAGACCTGAGACAATAGTTGGCACCATGGAGTGGGCACAGATGATGGCATGCCATCTGCTCCTGAGGCCACACTCAGGGCTGGGGAAGGGAGGCAGGCACCTATGTCCAGGTCAGCTCCTGGCTGACAGCTGAGGACAGAGAATAGCTAAGTTACAGAGCCAAAGGTTATGCTGCAGAGGTGGAAGCCATGGAGAAGAAAGAGGGGAAGCAAGTGAGAGAAGAGGAAAGGAAGAAGGAGGAAGAGGAATAAAGAGAGAGTTCATTCTCCTCACCCTTTCCTGGGTGTCTGCTTCTAGGTTCGCTCTCCTAACCGCTTTTAGGCAGGGCTCAGAGACATCCTTGGTCTTCAGGGTCTCCAGTATAACTGGAGGTATAGGTGGGGAAAAGGAAGGGGGAAAAAAAACAGAAAGAGATGATTGGATTCAAAGACAATAGGGAGTACAAGGGGAGAAAGAAAAGCAAGAAGTATGTAACCCACAGAAAAGTCAGCATGAACTGTTCAATCCGCAAAACTCCCATGAGACGTGAAGTGGGTCACACAGGTGCTGAGCTGGCAGACATGTGGGAAGCTGCACAAAGAAAAGAGACAGATTTCTAGGAGCTGATGAAAGAATTCTAGGCAGCATTCAACCCAGGAAGTTTTCCTTTTTGGAGGGGAGGGGATAGGAAGTTAAATCCAAAAAGGTCAGAGTTAAGTTTGTAAACTCATCCTAGAAAAAGTGCTACATACCTTATTGCTGAATATCACTACAGTCACCTTCAAGATACTCCCCTTGGGAAGCTGTGCACTGATGCCAGTGACAAGTCCACATGTCAAAGCAATTTTGGAACTCTTTTCTTTGGAATGGACATCAGAACCATCGTCGTATTACCCTTGATGTCATGAATATCATCAAATGTCTTCCTTTCAATATTTCCTTTATCTTCAGGTAAAGAAAAAAGTCACTGGGGGTCAGATCAGTTGAGTAGGGAGGATTGTTCCAATAGTTATTTGTTTACTGGCTAAAAATTTCACAGACAGTGCTGTGTGAGCTGGTGCATTATCACGATGCAAGAGCTCCTTTGGGACCATTTTTGCACACACCTCTCTCATGCCAAGATTTTCAGTTAAGATTTTCCTAGCTGTTTCTCTGTTGGCATTTATTTGGTCTGCTCTGCTTCTCACAGTCTGGTGACAATTTGATGTTTTCACCAATTCTGCTCGTTACTGACTGTCCTGACCTCTCTTCATCAGTGACATTTTCTCTCCCCTCAGAAAAACATTTAATCCATTTGTACACTGCCAATTTCTTCATAGCATTATCCCAGTAAGCTTGGACTAACATGTCGCTGATTTCGCTTCCACTCTTGCTGAGTTGAACAAGTAATTTAATGTTTGTTTGATGCTCTAATTCAAGCTCTGACATTCTTGTGACAGCACACAAAACATGCAACAACAATAATTGAACTCCATGCAGCAAGACACTGCCACACATTGACACAAACACAGCTGTGAGACACTGATGCACCAAGATTATAAAACCTTACTGGGGTGTTTGTAGTGCTGCTAATGTAAGTGTATGGTGGCAAGTTTGCGAACCTAATTGCCAGATCTCATGTTAAGGTCTATTATAAAGAGAGATATGTGCTGGAGAGGATGTGGGGAAAGGGAACATTTCTACACTGTTTGTGGGAAGGTAAAATAGTACAACCTCTGTGGAAAACTGTGACGACCTTCCATACAACCCAGCAATCCTCCTTCTGGGAATATAGCCAGAGGAACTCAAACCACTCTGTTAAAAAGATACCTGGACCGGGCTCGGTGGCTCAGCCTGTAGTCCCAGCACTTTGGGAGGCCGAGGCGAATGGATTGCCTGAGACTGCAGGTTCGAGACCCACATAGGCAACTTGGCGAGACCTCGTCTCTATAATAAATCAAAAACTAGCCGAGCGTGGTAGCATGCACCTGTAGTTGCAGCTACTTGGAAAGCTGAGGCGGAAGGATCGCCGGAGCCCAGCAGGTTGAGGCTGTGGTGGTCGGGAGCATGCCACTGCACTCCAGTCTGGGCAACAGAGTAAGATTCCAACTCAAAAAAAAAAAAGATACCTACACGTGCATGTTTATTGCAACATTATTCACAATAGCAAAAACATGGAACCAATCATGTTGTCCATCAAAAGTGAACTGGATAAAGAAAATATGGTATATTTACAAAATGGAATATTATGCAGTCATAAAGAAAAAGAAAATTATAACTTTGCAGTAACCTGGATGGAATTAGAGTATATCATACTCAGTGATTTATCACAGAAACAAAGATCTGAGTACCACATGTACTCACTCATAAGTAGACCCTGAACTTTAAGAAAGGGATTGGCAGTAGTGGGACACTGCCAGGGAGGGGAGGGGCACATACATCAATAAGGGTACCCACACTTTACCTGTATGATGACCACGTATGTCTCTAACCCTGAATTGTACCCCACCATTTAAAAAATATAAATAATTAAGAAAATAAATTTTTAAAAAAGAGAGATAACCTCTAGCATATCTATAATAGGACAATTAACAATTGAGAATAGAAATGGCTAGAACAATTGAATCATAGCAGTCTATGCAGTTGACAGTAGCATTTTGGCTCAGAGTGGTGCCCAGTATGACACTGACCAGCAGTGGCAGCCCGGACTCAGATCACCGTGGGACCCACATGGGTATCTACAGATATGGCAGATGTGTATCTACAGATGTATCAACCAAGGATGAGGTCTGGGCAGGTCTACACTGCTATTACTTCCAACTCTTCCTTGTTTGGGGGCCGCAGAGCTTTGGATTTGGTCTCATTAAATGATATTAAATGGAACTCTCCCTTTTGACCCCAAATTTTGGCAAGGAAGCCTTAAAGTTGACATAAGTGAGAAGTCCCCACATACTCCAAAGAGAGGTGATAAACATACCTATGCAGGACTTCCCAAAAGTTGACAAAAATAAATCCAGGAGCTATTAACCCATCTAAGCTTACATACAAAACAAGGAATTTGAACGGGGCTGTTTAGAGGAGTCACTGAGGTAAGGAGTGGTCAGGTTAGCAAAGAGTGCTGCGGTGTCTCCCATCACCTTCGAACCAAGTGCAGGGCACTGATGGAAACCGAGATTGACAGAAAAAGGAGTGCTGGTCTCTCACAGTCTGGATGAGCTGCAGAAATTGTGAAATCTCAAGAGAGTTGTCGGGAGAAAGTGACCTTTGTTCCCCGGAATTTGGAGGCATGTTTGGACATAGAGACTGCCTTTGCCTCCTCCCGGCCTCACTCCTTGCTAAAACTAGAAGGAAAGAGGGTGGCTGAAGTCACTGCGGAAGGCTGGGTTCAGAGGGGGAGCAGAGGCAGACCAGCACTAGTGAGAAATGCAAGTATCATCTTCCTTTGGGATAAACGTACACTGGGGAGGAGAGTTAGACTTGAAACATGGCACCGGGGCTCTGTCAGGGAGGGTGATGGGGAAAGGTGGCGGAAGATGTTTTGGGGAGGGTGTTGAAGGTAATACAAGATGTTGACCAAAAAGTGCACCCCACATCGGAGATCCCACGGTGGAGCCAGCCTTTGAGCACTTGTGACTCCCAGAGGGTGTCCACACTTGAAAGAAAAGCACCTACAGGACAGGCAAGAATGAAGACACCCAGTCTTCCCCACCCAGCCTGGGGAGACAACAGCAGGGAGTGGGGAAGAAGTGAAGAGAGAAGGAAAGAACATAGCACCCCGCTCTCCCCGCTGCAAATCCCCAAACCACCAGTCAGGCCTGAGCTGGGGGGGAGGAAAGAAAGTAGGAGGAAGACACATTGAATTGGGTGTGTGAGTGAATGTGTGGTTTTGTTTGTTTTTTGAGTCCGGGTCCCACTCTGTCTCCCAGGCTGGGGTGCAGTGGCACAATCACAGCTCACTGCAGCCTCGGCCTCCTGGGCTCAGGTGATCCTTCTGCCTTAGCCTCCCCAGTAGCTGGAACTACAGGCAAGAAAAGCGCCTAAAGGACAGGCAAGAATGGACAGGCGAACTTTTTTTTTTTTTGTAGGCATGGTCTCTCTATGTTGCCTAGGCTGGCCTCGAACTGCTGGATTTAAGTGATCCTACCTCCTCAGCCTCCCAAAGTGCTGGGATGATAGACGTGAACCACCACCACATCTGGCCTGTTTTAAAATTTAAATCAGACTGTATTCTTTAATTCCACAAAAGTAACCATAAAGCCACGAGGAGAGGGCAAAGTGGTTGAAGGTAGTGATGTGTTAAAAACTAAACTGCTTCCTGTTTGCATAACTGTTGAATTCAGCCCATTCTAGAAACTAGTTTACAGAAGTTGACACCATATCTGCACCACAGTTATGCCTTATCATTGGTGTGTTTGTGTGTGTGTGTCTGCATGTATTTACATATGCTATACATAGTTCATCCCCTAGTATGGGTTTATTTCTTAACAACAAATAGTTTTGTTGCCTTAAATCAACTTTAAATGAATCAAAGACCTAAATGTAAAACTACAAACTATAAAATCTTAGCAAATGCATGAGACACCTTTATGAAAATTGGAAAAGGCAACCAAATCCCTGATCAAAACCCAGATGTTCATGCCATGAGATAAAATAGACAAATGGGACCTCATCAAACTAAAAGTCTTCTGCAAAGCAAAAGAAACCAACAAGAAAGTAGGGAGACAGTTTATGGAATGGAAAAAAAAGTATTTGCCAATTCTATATCTGACAAAGACCTTACATCCAGGATCTACAAGGAATGCAAAACATGCCAAAAGGAAGAAAACAAACAGCCCTACTTAAAAGGGAGCAGAAGATATGAATAGACGCTTCTCAAAAGAAGACATAAGAATAGCCAACAGATAGGTGAAAAAAAGCTTAGCCTCACTAATTATCACAGGAATGCAAATTAAAATCACAGAGATACCACCTAACTACAGTCAGGATGGCCATCATCAACAACTTGAAAAACAACATGTGTTGGAGAGCATGGGGGAAAAGGGAACACTTCTACACTGTTGGTGGGAGTGTAAACTAATACAACCTCTGTGGAAAGAGTATGGCGATTAATAAAACATCTAAAAATTGAACTTCCATATGACTCAGCAGTTCCTCTTCTGGGAATACACCCAGAGGAACTCAAATCATTCTATAAGACAGATACCTGCTCATGCATGTTTTTTGCAGCATTATTCACAAAACATTCACAATAAGGAAAAACATGGATCCAACTGTGTTGCCCATTGAAAATGGGCTGGATAAAAAAATGGGGTACATATACATGATGGAATACTATGTAGCCATAAAGAAGGACACAACTATGAACTTTGCAGCAACTTGGATATTTTTAATGTCTGTCATACTCAGGGGTCTATCAGATCAACAGAGAACTGAGTGCCACATGCCCTCACTTATAAACAGATGGTGAACATTTATTATAACACTATAAGAAAGGGTTTAGCTATAGTGGGGCACTGCCAGGGTAGGAAACGGGGGACACATAACATCAACAAGGGTATCTGATCTCAAACCTGGGAAAGTGGGGACCAAAAGGAAGCCCAAACTTTACCTGTTCAATGACCACTTATCTACCTATTCCTGAATTGTTCCCCACTTCTTTAAATAAAATAAATGACCATAAATTTTTGTTCTTCTGCTAATGTGATGTATTATTTTTATTTATTTGAGTATGTTAAGTCCTCCTTGCATTCCT
>CAUYQG010055250.1:0-46668 GCA_963574415.1 Tarsius wallacei | reverse complement strand
CGCCCGGCTAATTTTTAGATTTTATTGTAGAGATGAGGTCTCGCTTGCCCAGGCGGGTCTCGAACCCGCGGGCTCAGGCAATCCACTCACCTCAGCCTCCCAAAGGCGCGGGATTACAGGCTGAGCCACCGAGCCCGGCTAGGGGTCAGTTTAATCAGGCAGTGAATGCCGGCTCCAGGAAAGGAAGAGCCTCTACTCCTGGGACCTTGCTGCCCAAAGGACACAGCCTCATCCCCTGTGCCCAGGAAGCCAGGCCAACCAGGCCCCATTGCTGCTCTCAGTCACATCATATGTCCATGTCCACTGCCTGAGGGTGCAGAGCTGGGCCTGTATTTTCCTACAAGGCCAAGATTCTGCATCAACAGCAGTGACCATTAGCTCTCCCTAGCTTTAAGATATTTTCCTCACTTCCAGTGGAGATCCCACCCTCATGGAGCAGTTGTTCATTATTATTCCTAATCCCCCTAGCTCCCTGCAATCACTGATCTCTATGGATTTGCCTATTCTTGATATTTCATATAATCTGTGACTTTTTGTGCCTGGATTCTTTCACTTAGCATGACGCTTTTGAGGCTTGTCTACTTTGTAGCATCTGTTTCTACCCCTGGCCCAGTTAGATGTGTTGGCCCCAGTCAGTGGTTTGTCCCCACTTTCCCTCTTCTGGCCTGGGTGACCTAACAAAATGTCACTGGGTGTGGAAGTTGTGGGTCAGCAAACGTGACCAGGTTGGGCCTTGAATCCATCTCTCTGTTCTGGACGAAGAAGATGGATGAGGAGTGACTTCTGAGCTAATATTCTCTTTTTGCCCCTTGGCCACTTAGAATTGGGTGTGGCGGAGGCCCTGGTAAGAGGCTGGTGTAGGGTGAAGCCCTCCCTGGCCTTCCCCCGATCCCTCAGTGGGTGGAACCCAACATTGGGCACTCCAGCCAGGTCATCAAAGACCCCTCAGCCCCTTTACTTCCAGGACTTGTGTCTCCTTCCAACATCCAACAGCAATTAGCACATCAGAGGAAAGGCCAGAGTGTGTGGCTGCATCTCCCTGGCCTTGGATATAGCCAGGTACCTCCTGGCAGTGATGAGTGTTGCCACCACAAGGAGATGCAGCAAAGTCTGCTTGACATTCTGAGGTCTCTGGCCAGAGATGAAGCAGAAGGAGAGAGGGAGAGATATACGAGCACCATAAGGGGTTGGTGGTGCTTTTCTCTCAGAGATAGTTCTCTGCACAGTTTCCTTCTGCCCTTTGTTTTTTTCTCCTTTGCATTTCCCCTTTATCTCTGCATATCTCTCCCCAGTGGTCCCAACTCCCTCAAAGTAAAAGCCAAAAGGCCCTACTGATCTGTTTCCTCTACCCCTTCCCTCTGACTTCATCTTCTTACAGTTTCCAGCACACTCCGGGCCCACTGCCACCTCAGGACCTTTGCACCTCCTCGTCTGTTCTTCTCCCAGACATCTGTACTCCACCTCCTCACTGCTGTCACTCAGATAGTACCTTCTCTGCCGCTCTACCTTAAATTCCAGCTCATCATCCTGTCTTTCTCTTACCTTTTTTTCCCCTTAGCATAAATCACTAGCTGATATGTGTGTATGTGTTGTATATTGTTATTTATCTTGCTTTCTGCCTGTTCATTCAACCAGAATGGAACTTCCATGATTGTGTCTGGTCTGCTGCTATAGACCCAGTGTCTGGCACATAGTATGTGCTCGATAAATGTCTGTTGAATGAATGCATGGATGCTTTGTACTCATGCCCAGGGGTCCTGCAGCCTTGATGCAGGTGCTATCTCCTAGCTCGAGTGTGGAGGTGACCCTGAGTTTGAACATACAACTACCTCCCTTAACTCCGGCATCAGTGGCTTAAATGCAGGTGTAGCCAGGGACAGCTCCAGCTTGACCTAAGGGGAGATGGGGGAGAGGGTCTGGCCAGACAGGTCTGGGAAAAAAGGCAGGTGTCTGACTGTGGATTTTAAACCAAATACAGAAAACACTGTGTGACTCGTACAAGGAAAACTTGAAGTTCAGGAAATCCAGTTGTTCCAGTTTTCTGTGTGGACAACTCTGTGGGGAAACTTTTACTGAGCAGCATGAGCTGGTTGACCTGAGATCATTCTAGGTGTTGTAGTCCTCTGATCAGAGACAGCAGGGAATGGGGACTGGGGCTTGGGAGTTAGGAGGGGGAGACCCTAAAAAACCCGAAATTTATTTATTAAGAATTGTGTATTTATTCTTATATGTTTAAACTTCAGTCACATTCAAATTACTCTCTGATGCAATACACCTATGGAGGCTTTTTTTCCACTGCTAAAACAATTTTTGAGCTCATTAATTTCAATGCCTTTTAGTGCTTTTGGCGTTTTTTGTTTCACCTCTTCCACATTGGCAAAATGTTTCTTTTTGAGGACTTTTTTCATTGGGGTAAACAAACGAAAATTGTTAAGATCGGATAAATAGGGAGGGTGGGGCATGGGGGTCATGCCGATTTTGGTCAAAAACTGCTGAACACTCAGTGCGGTGTAGGCAGGTGTGCTCTTAAATCACCCATTATGTGTTGAAAGACTCTAAAAAAAAAATTCACTGAAGCCAAATGCAGCCTCTCACAACAACACCAGCTGGTACACTGATGCCATGGGTTCCTACAACACTTTCCTAGCAGGGGAAGCCCGTACTACAAGGGACCCGCCCTACAAAATATAATTCTGTTTTTTTGGCTCCCTCCCCAGTATTTTCCTGAGTTCCGACATTTGTCCAGAGTGATGGCCAGCGTTCAACAAACACAAGGGAGATTTGTAGTTCTGGAGGGAGAGAGGAGGGACCTGCAAAACTCCCATTTAGTTTTGGGCATGGACTATTTAGAAGAGGGAGAGGCCTAGTCGAGAGAAGCAGAATGTGCCCCTCATACAGTGTAAAATTGTCAGGTGTGTGTGTGTGTATGTCTCTGTGTGTGTATCTGTGTTTGTGTGTGTGTTCATGTGTGTCTTTGTGTGGTGTGTGTCTCTGTGTGTTGAAGAGATGGAGATCAAGGGACAGTTCTGGATTCTTTGTCCATGACATTTGAGATGGTCTCTTGTGTGCATGGTGTTTTAGTGGCAATACAGCTCTCTGAGACATAAGCATAATGACTCTAAATCCTTCTGTTTTATTTCTTTAACAGTGGTTTTCAACCCTGGCTGCACATTAGCCCATCTGGAGAGCTTTATAAAACACTGGTGCGCAGGTATCACTGTACACAAGTGGAATCAGTCTCTGGATGGAGGATCAGGGCACTGGTATGTTTCTACAGCTCCAAGGTGACTCTAATTGCAGACAGGGCTGTAGTCCGCTGCTTTAATTCCCTGTGAGGTATACATCGAGAACTTTTAGTGAGGATTAGCGGAAACCACACTGAATTTGGAGCCTGAAGGCTTTGGCACTGGCTCTGTCATTAAACTGTCTTTGACCTTGAGAAGGTTACTTTGTCTTTCTGGTTTTTATTTTATTTTTTTCCTTGGTAAAATAAAGATAATTACACCTTCCTTCCCACCTCCTACCCATGGTTTTGAGGTCATATGTGTGAAAGTGCTTTGTATATTCAGAAAGGATATATGAGTGCAAGAAAAGATTATTAGCATTTTTTTGTGTGTTAGCCCTTTGTAGAGACCAAAAAAGGAGGTCAGAAGGGGTTGTATAATTACAGCAAAGTCCTAGTAAAAGAAAAGCTGACAGGCAACTACTGCAGCTCAGTGATTTTAGCTTCTCAGGACCAGCCAGAGCCAGGGATGCCTGTGCTTGTAATTCTCCAGAAGCTGACACTAGGTGGTGCCTGATTCATGGCACGGATGGCTAAGATCTCTTTTGATGAAAATTTCCTGCCCCTTTTGGTTAAAATAAAATTATTTACTAAAATTTCTGGGCGTGGTGGTGCAAGCTTAGAGTCCTAGCTACTTGGAGACTGGGGCAGAAGGATCACTTGAGCCTAAGAGTTTGGGGCTGTGATCTGCCACCACACTCAGCCTGGGTGACAGAGTGAGGCCCTGTCTTTAAAAAATAAAATAACTTACAAAAATAATCATTTAGATATTAGAGTTAGAGTTTAAATGCCCTTCTCACACTATCTCTGCACAGTCAGATGGTGGTTTGCATTCTACCCATGGCTCCTTCTTCTGTTCCCCACTCTTGATATTTCTGGCTGTCATAATAAAAACCCTTCTTCTTGGACCTGAAGTTGGCCCTGCCCGCTAAGATTTCGGAGCAACATCAAAAAGCTTTGCTTGCTGGCAGTGAACCAGAGGGGAGGCCTGTTTGGCTCCTCTGCAGACTTAATTAGCTCTTGAGCTGCTCTTTCTGTCAATCTGGCCTTCCCTGCTCCTCCCTCCCCCCTTGCTTTTAAGGGGAGAATCTCATTTTCTGCTCCCAGGGGCCCACTCTTTGCAAGTCACTTTAGCTTTCTTTCCTTTCTGTGATCAGGAGAGCGAGATGTAGATGTCAAGGAGGGTAATTGTAAAAGCTGACTGACACTTTTTCTTTCTGCAATTAAGGGAGTGTGACTTTGGCAACTAAGCTAAATCATTCATTCCCTCTGCCTTTGAAACTCACCCCTGTGTACAAGTTACTTTGCATAAAACAACTCAATATTTTCATGGGACCAACCCAGATACTTGTATCAGGTTTTCTTATAAGAATCTAGGTTACTTGTTTTTTTTCCCCCCCCTCTTCTTTCTAGCTGTTTGAAAACACAGTTGTAGATGTTATGGGTCAGTTGGTGTAAACACAAACAAGCTTTTCCGGAACAATGCACATGAAACAGTGAACAATGTTTGCCTCTGGGGAGGAGACTGGGTGTTTGAACTGGTCCATGCTTTCATATAAAAACTTCTACAGCAGGGAGCTCGGGTGCTTTAGCCACCTTTCCTTCACTCCTCCAGGCCTGAGAGAATACGATTTGAGGGAGGGGACTCCTCACACTCTACAGTCTCATTAGCAGACCAGCTTCCCAGCTCTCCCTTTTTGTAGCCTTATGGGAACATACAAGGGGGGAACCCAAGAAATTTACGCTTACATGTTTAAACTTCAGTCACCTTGAAAGTACTCTCCAAGGCTGGGCACAGCGGCTCACGCCTATAATCCCAGCACTTTGGGAGGCCAAGCTAGAGGATTGCCTGAGCCCACAGGTTCAAGACCAGTCTCGGCAACTTGGTGAGACCTCATCTCTACAATAAATAAAAAAATTAGCCAGGCATGGTAGCGCATGACTGTAGTTCCAGCTACTTGGAAGGCTGAGGTGGAAGGATTGCCTGAGCCCAGTAGGTCGAGGCTGCGGTGGCCGTGGGCATGCCACTGCACTACAGCCTGGGCAGCAGAGCGAGACTCCGACTCAAAAAAAAAAAAAAAAAGAAAGAAAGAAAGAAAATACTCTCCGTTTGATGCAATACACCTATTGAGACACTTTTTCCACTGCTTAAAACAGTTTTGAAGCCTTTTAGTGCTTCTGCAGTTTTTTGTTTCACCTTTTCCACGTTGGCAAAACCATTTCCCTCTGAGGATTTTTTTTATCCCCGGAAACAAAAAAAAAAGTTGTTTGTGACAAGATTGGGTGAATAGGGAGGGTAGGGCATAGGATCATGTCAGTTTTCAAAAACTGCTGAACACTCAGCACGGTGTGGGCAGGTGCACTTTTAAATAACTCGTCATGAAATGGGCAAACATGTTGAAAGAATCTCCAAAAAAAATTCATGGAAGCTGAACGCAGCCTCTCACAACAATGCTAGCTTGTACACCCATGCTATGGGTTCCTAGAACACTTACCTAGTGGGGGATGCCTGTACTACAAGGGGCCCATCCTCCAAAAGATAATTCTGGGTGTTTTTTGGGGGGGTCTCCCCTCATAGACAGTGGGTTTTTCAGGTGGGATGTGCAGATAGGAACCAAGGAAAGAGGCCACTGGGCAAATTGCTGGATGCTGGATTGCTGTCAGGGTGAAGTCCTCACAGGCCCCAATAGGAGGAAGAGCTTGTGTGGGACCCAGTGCAGGTAGGAGCCCATGCAGCTTGTGGACCTTAAAACAAGACACTTCTTGCTGGTCTTTTGTAAGGTCCTCCCCCTGCTCTGATCTTCCTAACTGCATACCCTTCCCCTTCTTGGATAAATTCCCTGAGACCATCACTCAGTTTTCTGTCAATCCTCTCTTACAACAACCTTTCTCCTCTCTTCCCTTCTTTCTAGATCTCCTTTTTCATGTCTGAGAAATCCTTCCTTTCCCCAGAGGCAAGTCCTTTCACTTCTCTCCTTGTTCTTTCTTTGCAGAACATGATGGCCCATTAGACCTGATCCTAAATCAACCAAAGGCCAGATCGCCCTTCTTCCAGGATGGGCAGGTCTTAATCTCCCAACCTTTTTAGTGGATCAAAGAAAAGTAGCAAAAGGAAAGAAAAGACAGTTTAAGTTTCATGTTACAATGGTCTGGTCACTGATAGCTTGCCTCTTTGTGTTTAAATAAAAGCACATCTGAATAAAATAAATTTTAAATCAAGAATACTTGCTTTTCTTTTTGTCCCAGCTGCAGCAAACATCTTTCTGGGTGGTGTGGCTGTCCTACTTCTAGAACTTAGCACATGCTCTTCCCTCTGCTGGGAGTACTCTTCCTTCACTGCCCCTTCACATTTCTCACCCCTTTCTTTTTACAGGATTTCCCTTGGTCGTCTCTTCATCCTATCAAGGCAAAATTCTCTCTTTTATTGATTGATTGATTGTAGAGATGAGGTCTCACTCTGTTGCCCCGACTGGTCTCGAACTCCTGGGCTCAAGCAATCCTCCCGCCTTAGCCTCCCAGAATGCTGGGATTACAGGCATGAGCCACTGTGCCTTGCCCCTCAAAACATAATTCTCAAAGTGTTTTGTCAGCACGTGCCAACCTTTTATTCAACTCATGAGTGAGATGTGGTGAATTGTTACAGCGATGGTCCCTAGTTTATCCACATCTCTGTGTGTCTACAACTTCCCATCTTGCTTGGCCATGTGACATGGTTTGACTAATGGGACATAACCAATGAAATATAAACAGAGACTCAAAAAGTACTTGTAAGTTGGTTCTTGCCTTTGCTCTTGTTCTTGGAACCTGTCAACTAGCATGTAAACACCCTAGTCTGCTGGGTGACAAGAGATGCAAGACCTGGCTGTTCCTCTTGCTCTGGTCAGCAGCTGGCCAGTCACCAGACATGTGAGGGCATTTTAGAGCACTGAGTCGCCAAGCATCCTGCCAGCTAATTATATATGGTTAAGTAAGCCCAATAGTCATGCCACCTCAGACCGGAAGAACTTCCCCGTACACAAAATCATGAACCAAAGAAATGCTTCCAGTTTTAAGCCACTAAGTTTTGGAGTAGTTTGTTACATAGCTGAAATTAACTGATACATGAGAGAATCAGCAGAAAGAAAATAGCCCGTTCACTGAAGGTATGAGAAACTGGAACTAATATGCATACATTCAAAAGAAAAAGGGATCCTGAAATAAGACTACAAAATTCAGTGTAAAACTGGTTAATATCCAACTGGGCAATAAAAAGTAAGACTCAAAGACTCAGATATGGCAGCATTTAGGAAATGAAAGAAAAAGCTTACTTTCAAAGAGCTCCAGGGAGTCAGACTTTTCAGAAGGGCTGACTTGCCAAACTCAAAACACAATAAGCAGAAAACAAAACAAAGAAAAACAAAACAAACCCCCAAAACTGCAAAATGACCAAACTTATCAAGTTTACATTAACCTTTTCATAGTGAAAAAATCATCTTTCTCATATTGTCGTCATAATACTAAAGGTCATGACAAATCTTCAGATATCAGCATAGCAAAAATCAGGGATAAAATGGGTTTTTTTAGGGAGTCCAGGTTTATGAGGAATAGCCAGGGTTTTATAATGTAGGCAACCAGAATCAGGCAGGAGCATCCTGTTTTTTTTTGCTTAATTTTGTTCCTGTAGTAGATAAATAACTTAATGATACTGGAATTGAAAAGGCTCAGTGTCAGTTTTTATTTTTACACATCTTTTCTAGACAGAAAAAAAGTCTCTTCATCAGTTTTATACAAGTTCATTTTTAATTTTATGCCTTGACCTTAATCAAGAGTTTATCAAACAAAGGAGCATTGCCCAAGAGTCAGATGACCCTTGGGTGGGATTTTTAGAAAATGCTCTAGCATGTCATGGTTGGCTACACAATTATCTTTCTGAGTGGTGGATATTTTCCCCAAATAGATCTTTCCCTGCCATAAGCCCAGGCTAGGTGCCACTCTATAGGGCTGCCACAGCACCCGAGCCCACTTTTTACATTCTGTTCTTATACTGCAAATGCCTGTTTCTTTGTGACATTTTCTCCTTTAGACTATGCCTTACTCGAGGCTAGGGACCTGTGCTACTTACTACCTTTGACTCTGTAAAGTTTAACACAGTGCCTTGAGTAAATAACCTAAGATCTCATCTTTTAAAAGTCCTGCAAAATAAATCAACTGAAGCAAAAATGGAAATAATGAAATGTACCTATGTAATACCCTTTTGAGTAGTCTTCATTCCTTTGTACAGATCTGTATTTCCATCTATAGTTTTTTTTTCTGCCTGAGGAAATTCCTTTATTATTTCCTGTAGTGTGAGACTGCTAATGACAAATTATTTCAGCTTTCCAGTGTCTGACAAAACTTTTATTTTGCCTTTGGTTTTGAAGGATACTTTTGGCTGGGCTTGGTGGCTCACACCTGTAGTTCCAGCACTTTAAGAAGCCAAGCAGGAGGATTGCTTGAGACTAGAAGTTCAAGACCAGCCTCAGCAACTTTAGGAGGTAAGTACTTGTATAATCCCCATTTTATAGATGAGAAAAATAAGGTACAACATCTAAGTAACTTCACAAAGTTTGCACTGCTAGGGAGCTTTGGCTTTGACCCAACTCAAACAATCTGACTCCAGATCCTATACTCTTAATCACTGAGCTCTGTATACACAATTTCCTTATTTTGTATAAATTATTGGATTTTTAAATCCCAAATTACATCAATTCATTTGATTCCAACGTAATTTTAGTTATTTCTAAAGAGTAATCTATTCCCAAAGGAAAATTACCAGCACAGAATAAATTCAAAATAATTTACTGCAGGCTCTGGAAGAGGTACCCAAAGAAGTTTCACAACTCCTTGAGTAATAGCAGCCTTCCAGGATTACACATTCTACCCAAGTCCCCAGAGTTGTATTACTGGCTCTGGTATGTTGTTTAAAAACAATTAACTGTGTTTCTTTGTGGTTATACGTCAAAGCGAGCAAGCACATATATGGCAGGTGAGGAGTGCATCTTCCAAGACCCTGTATCCCCTTCCTTCCCTGAGGTACTCAGGGAGGTGGCAAACAAAATTCCTAAATGTTCCTCCCTGCCTCAGATGAGGGTGATGAACAACTTCTCCCCACCCAGCATACCCCCAAGTAGAAAAATTTCTGCCCAATGTCTTTGGTGCACTCAAGGCATTGGGGTGGAAGTGAGGAGATGAGCAACACATAGCTCAGCTACCAGCACCCCCTCACAGCTCAGGCTGGAATTGTGCCCTCTTGAGGTCCCACTCACACTTCTTCCTTGTTTCCAGGTGAAACAATGCCTTTCAGATCCACAGCAACCCTAAAGAGACCCCCACTGTGGGACTCAAGGGAGGCTGAGACCAGGCAGGAAATGGGAATGGAGGCAAGTTGGGAAACAGGGAGAGAGGGTGGGAGCCAGGAGACCTGGGACCACAGACCAAAAAGCATGAGAAATGGGAAGCTGTTAAAATACACAGATTCCTGAGACCTTACCTTAGGCCTTATGAGGTTCAAGCATCAGATTAATTAAAAGCTTTCCAAAGTGATTTTAATAGGGCTAAGGAGTTTCCCTACCTAGTTCAGGGGTCAGCAAATGTTTCCCATAAAAGGTCAGATATTAAACATTTTAGGCTTTGTAGAACACATATAGTCTCTATCACTCCTCCTCTTCCTCCGCCTTATTCTCCCTTTCTCCTCTTCCTCCCTCTCCTCCTTTTACAACCCTTTTAAAATGTAAAACTCTGTTCTTATCCCATAGACAGTACAAAATCAGGTAGCAGGATAGATTTGGCCCACAGGCCATAGTTTGCCAACCTCACCTTAGGTCAACAATTCTCTTTACACTAGTCTTTACACCAGACATAAGTAGACTGTGGTGTGCTGATAAACAGTCTCTCAAAAACAAAAGCCATGATTTGTAGTGTTTGTTGATGTTGTGGTGTAAATATTTCCACCACGCCCAATTTCAAACTACCAATGTGTTGTGGTTGAACACAGAGTTGGGAAGAGATGCTGGGAATACACTCTTACCAGCCCGTACCAGCCACCGCCAGAACCTCATTTTACAGAAGTCATCTGGGAAGCTGATTAGCTATATGCCCTGGAAATTCTGGTGCTGCCAAGTATGGGAAAAAACACCACCCTTGGCTATATGAGGAAAATTCGTTGATACATTCACTCAACAAATGTTTACTCAAGGCACTGTGTTAAACTTTACAGAGCCAAAGGTGAGTAGCACAGGTCCCCAGCCTCCAGTAGGACATAGTCTAAAGAAGGAAATGTCACAAACAAACAGGCATTTGCAGTATAAGAACAGAAGTAAAAAGTGGGCTTGGGTGTTGTGGCAGCCTTGTAGAGTGGCACCTAGCCTGGGCTTATGGCAGGGAAAGATCTATTTGGGAAAAATATCCACCACTCAGAAATAATACAAAAAAAAAAAAAAAATAAGAAAAAAAAAAAAGATAATTGTATGGCCAACCATGACATGCTAGAACGTTTTCTAAAAAATCTCACCCAAGGGTCATCTGACTCTTGGGCAATACTCCTTTGTTTGATAAACTCTTGTTTAAGGTCGAGGCATAAAATTAAAAATGAACTTATATAAAACTGATGAAGAGACATGTTTTTTTCTGTACAGAAAAGATGTGTAAAAATAAAAACTGACACTGAGCCTTTTCAATTCCAGTATCATTAAGTTATTTATCTACTATAACTAGGAACGAAATTAAGCAAAAAAACCAGGATGCTCCTGCCTGGCTCTGGTTGCCTACATCATAAAACCTTGGCTATTCCTCATAATCCTGGACTCCCTAACAAAACCCACTTTATCCCTGATTTTTGCTATGCTGATATCTGAAGATTTGTCATGACTGTGTCTCTACTAAAATAAATTAGTCAGACATGGTGGCATGTGTCTGTAATCCCAGCTACTTAGGAGGTTGAAGCAGGAGGATCTCTTGAGCTCAGGAGTTTGAAGCTACAGTGAGCCATGATGGTGCCACTGCGCTCTAGCCTGGGCGACAGAGCAAAATTCTGTCTCTAAAATAAATAAATAAAACTGTTGCTGGGAATTGTTGTGAGGATTAAATGAATATATAGACTAGGGTCTTCATTACTATTATTGAAGTCCTTGTGCATTACAAACTGGTTTATAGGGTATTAAACAATAATAATTCTATAAATGTTTTGGGTGATGGCAGCAGCATGATTGTTTCAAGGTCACAGCTTCCCAGCTTGGTTGGGAATAGATATCTTGGTTGTGGGTTCTTTTCTTTTTTCTCTTCAGTACTTTAAAGATGTTGCTTCACTGTCTTACCACTTGTATTATTTTTTAGGAGAAATGTATTGTCATCCTTCATTCCTCTGTGTGTAACATATCTTTTTTTCTCTGATGCTTTTAAGTTTTTCTCTCTATG
This sequence comes from Tarsius wallacei, assembly GCA_963574415.1. Classification (NCBI taxonomy): domain Eukaryota; kingdom Metazoa; phylum Chordata; class Mammalia; order Primates; family Tarsiidae; genus Tarsius; species Tarsius wallacei. Next base: position 34,955 of record CAUYQG010055250.1, on the reverse strand, counting down.
GATTCTGAACAATTACATTATGATGTGTCTGAGTTTGCTTCATGTTTCTGATTGATTTTTCCTCTCATTATGGGTCACATTTTCCTGTTTCTTTGCATGCCTAGTAATCTTTTTTTTGCGTGCTAGACACTGTGAATTTTAACTTGTCTGGTGCTGGATATGTGTATATTCCTGTAAATATTTTTCAGCCTTGTTCTGAAATACAGTTAAATTAGTTTGACTAATTTGATTCATTAAATTAAATGAATTTAATTGTAAATAATTTGATCCTTTTGGGTTTTGTTTTTAGATTTGTTATGCAAAACCATAGCAGCATTTAGTATAGGAGTAATTATTCTGTGCTATTGAGGCAAGACCTTTCTGAATACTTAATGCATGAACCATATGGGTTTTTAGAGTGTTTTGTTAGACTGGGCACTCTTTCTACTTCTGTTGAACACCTTGTGTTATCCCCTGTAATTGTCCCCATCACTTTTTCCTCAGCCTTGGGTAGTTTCCTCATATATATACCAATCAGTTTTCTGCTGAATAGTCTTTTAAGACCCTCCACAAATTTCTCTCTGTGTAGCTCTCTCCTCTCTGATATTTTGCCCTTCAGACCATTGTTGACTCTTTTTCCCTGGACTCTCAGCTTCTTCTCCTCAACTCAGAAAATCTGCCAGCCTCCATATAAGGTTCTTTTCCCTGCACCACGGTCTGGAAACTCTCCCAAGTTGATAAGCTGGAGCAATTGTTGGGCTAACTACATTTATTTCCCATCTTTCATGTATCGCTGTATTTTATCGCCTGATGTCCACATTCGTATAAACTGCCATTTCAAAGTCTTATTGGTTTGTTTGTTTTTGGTTGTTTCAGGCAGAAGGGTAAATTCTGTTGCTCCATCTTGGCCAGAAGTGGATCTTTATGGTCTACTCTTAATTCGGAGGGTTTCAAATTTGATCTATATAAGAATCACTTGGTTGAGGTCGGGTGCCGTGGCTCATGCCTACAATTCCAGAACTTTGGGAAACTGAGGCAAGAGGATTACTTAAGACTAGGAATTCAGTACCAGCCTGGGAAACATTATGAGATCTTGTCTCCTAAAAAAAAGATCACTTGGTTGAGCTTATTAAAATGCAGGTGCTCCTACCCAGCAATATGGGGTCTGGAGAGGAAGCAAATAATCTGCATTTTAGTGAGATACTCTGACCACAATTTCAGAAGTGCTGACTTCAGACCTCTTTCCACCTTTGGCCTACAACTATAGTGCACTTTATAGATCTCAAAGTGCTCTGGAGTCAGATTGCTTGGTTCTAGTCCCATCTCTACTTGTCACTAACTGTAATCTCAGACAAATTTCTTAACTTCTCTGGGTCATCTATCACAACAACCTTGCAAAGTTATGGTAAGTATTAAAGGAAATAAATTATGGAAAGTGCTAGAACACAGTAAGCATTCAATAGCTGTTAGTTATTATTGCATGTATGATATCACCTGAGAGTTATCAGAGCCCATTTTACAGGTGAAATTGGAGCCTTGGAGGAGGGCGTAGTGACAGGGTCATTTGGCCAGCAAGTTGCGGAGCAAAAATCAGAACCCAGGTCTGACTTTTGGTACAAAACATTCTCTACTTAATTTGACTCTGGATTTAGCTGGAGGGTTACCAGCAAGGGCAGAGGAACTGTGTGTGTGTGTGTGTGTGTGTGTGTGTGTGTGTGTGTGTGTGTGTTATGCATGAGCAATAATGAGAAAAAACTTTGCATTACACTTTGCATGAGGGACGAGTCAGCTATTAACTTTTAACTCTGTGAGGGTTTCCTCCAAACTACGGGGTTTTATGCTAAATCCTAGACTACACTCTAAATTAAAGCCCTTGTTGCTAGGGTTTCACTGATGCCTTTTATCCAGCATTCAGGGAATTGGAAGTATGTGTGTATTGGTGGGGGAGGGTAGGGTTCTGGATTTATGATCTTATTCCTTTGCTAGTCCCTCAGTTCCATGCCCCTCCCATCTGCTCTATACAGTACATTTAGAAACTCTTCAAGTGTAAAGCTATTTTTAATACAGAGTAGGATCTATTTTTGGATAAGGTAACTTACATGCACACAGCCTCAAGCCACTCAACTTGCTTGGTTGGTTTGGATTTGAAGAATTTAACTGCCTATTCCAAGTAATCCACCTCCTCAATTATCCTTTCTTTCTTTTATATTTTAAATCCATCCTTAGACCTTCTCTGAGCCGGTTTATGGGAAGCAGGGTATTTTTTTTTTTTAGTACATGGTCCACCAAGCCTATTTTAAAAGTTATGCATAAAAGGCATAAAGACTTTCACCATGTCAAGTAGACCAAGAAGAATTTGGAATGAAGGGCAGCAAAAATACAAGCTTTATGCAAGTAATGTAGAACTACATTAATTAACAAGTTTGAGATTAATCAGGGCTCTTTCCAGTTTGAATCACTTGTGCTATAGAGCGTGGGAGGAGTGATTTGTAGGAGTTCATTATGGCAGCTGGTCCAAGTTCACCTGCATAATTCACCCCTGACAATTGACTTATATCAACTGTAAGTGATAGTGATGATAAATGATTTCATCTCCAGAGTCAGTTTTAATGGCTTGGTGGCAGCTCCTGTCATCCTGGATAGAGACTATGCTGGTGCCCAGCAGCATAGTTCCTTGACCCTTTGTGAATGCCTTCCATTGGCATTGGAAGCATGTGTGGGTAGCTGCGGTTCATTGGCCACATATTTGCCATCACCTTTAAGAGTTGGCTTTCCACACTTCACCTTACGTGTGTGCTGAAGTACAGTGAACAGGGCAAGAGGAAGGAGATGGGTGGAATGAGCAAAGCTTCACCCCAGCCTTCCCACCAGCAGGATCAAGAGCCACACACCCCCCTTTGTCACACATTTATACCTTTCCAAAGTCCCATATGTATGTTACCCAGCAGACATCTCACGGCCATCTTCTGGAGTCTACAGTGCTGGCATTAATGTTCCCATTCTACAGAAGAGGCAGCAGCAAGATTACCTGGGCACACAATCTCATCCCCCTGGCTTGCTGAGTCTTGGAGTGGGTACTTGTTTTGCCACCTGACCTTTTTCTTCTCTCAGAGAAGAATGGAATCTCAGAGAGAACAGTAGTTCAGGAGTCAGAAAGTATGGGTTCCAGCCCAGGCCCTGTGGCCTTGGGTGAGTCATTTTATATCCCAGAGTCATTGCACACCTCAGCTTTCCTTTTTTTTTTTTTGTATAGGTAGGGATCTCACTACGTTGCCTAGACTGGTCTTGGACTCCTGGCCTCAAACCATCCTCCTGTCTTGGCCTTGCAAAGTGCTGGTATTACAGGTGTGAGCCACTGTACCTGGCCTCATCTCTGCTTTCTCATGTGGAAAACATGAAGCTTGGGTAAGAATGGTACCTCTTGATCTGTGGAGGGCAGGCACTTAGTCATGGATGGACTTACCTGGCCACCAGCTGGGGTGAACTTGGCAGCCATCCAGGTGTGATAGGCTGAGGAGATGCCCAGGAGAGAATTGCTGTCAGTCATGAGAATTTCTTCCCAGCTATGCTGTGTAGCCATCTGGGGGCTCCACATTATTGTGCTGAAGGAAAGTAAACCCACAGGTAGAATAATGTGAAGTCTACATGAAGATCTGGGAACATAGTGAACAAGCACAAATACATCACAGAGTAAAAGGCAATATTCATACACATATTAAAGATAAAAAGGTTTTGAAAAATACCTTGAGACAGTCCTCTCCCAGCTCCATTGCCAGGTCCTAATTCTTCTCTCCTCTGTCATTAAGATGCACAGGTTGACAAGAGTCCCAAGCAAAGAGGAGGCAGGACCATCTAGCCTGAAGCAGGAGCAAAGCCTTAGTCAGGGAAGGGGAAGAGGCTCCTGAACACGTGGTCTCCATCACTCAATATGCCCCCCAGCTCCTCTCTGCCATGAATTTCTGTCTGAGCAGGGCTCTGTGAGTAGAAATGGGAAACATCATTTCCTTGCTTTTTTTTTTTTTTTTTTTTGAGCCGAGGCTTCACTCTGTCACCCAGGCTGGAGTGCAGTGGCACTATCATGGCTCATCATAACCTCGAACTCCTGGCCTCAAGCAATCCTCCTGCCTCAGCCTCTTAGTTAGCTGGAACTACAGGTGCATACCAACACTCCCTGCTAATTTTTCTATTTTTTGTAGAGATGAGGTCTTGCTTTCATTTTCGAGCACCTTGCATTGTACTACAGCCCACGTGGCATGTCTTGGAGATTGTTGCACTGGAGGAGAAGGGTTTGCTCCCCACTCTGCCACACTGCCACACAGCCTTAAAGGTGAAGACAGAAGTCTGATTTTGCAGAAGGTGGAGGTAGGGTCTGGTAGGAGCTTTCGGGTTGGAAAAAGGTGGATAGAAAAGGAAAACAGCAGCCAGCCCTCAGCCCTCACCTGACTGGTAGGAGCCATGTTTGTGAGCCTATGTGAGATGCCCTTTGGGCTTTCCCAGAAAAGGTGGGGAGATGAGTTTATGGTAGGGGACAAAGTCCTGAGTAGCTGAGGGTGGGAGGAGACAGGTAAGAGCCTATAAACATTTAGTTTATTGCTTCTTTGTGCTACCTTTGTTCACACAGGATGTTGAGATCTGAAATCTCAGGTTTCATTTGTTCCTCCCAGATCCCCAAGGGTTTATAGAAATTCTAATGGATTGTTTTAAATGTTTCAAAAAACTCTAATGGAAATTATACTACTCTATTTTCTGCTTTTTGCATACCCAGTTATGGATGTGTTTGATTAATAAATCATGGAGAAATGAATTAATTATTTCTTAATGATTACAGTCTCTTTGGCAGACAACTTATGTCAAGACAAGGGAGATAGGAGAGAAAAATAAGAAAGGAGGGTTTTGATGTTGACTAGTTCGGGAAGTGACATAGCACCAGAGGCCTCTCAGAGTGCCAACCCAGAACACCTTCCAGGATAGAGCAGCACAGTCTAGAGCTGTCTGATGATGGTGGGACCAATGGTACAAGCAGGGGAAAGGGAGGGAACAGGAGATAGTACAGCCATTTGTCCCCATGGGCAGATTCAAGAAGTCATTAGGTCAAGAGCAAGAGGTGGTATATGTGAGAGTCACATTAAGGGGATTCTCCTTTCTTTTCTTCTGAGTCACCATGCCCAAGGTAAAAACATCAGGAAATCCTAGCATCAAGGGGCAGCATGCCTGCTTAAGAGAAGTCGAATTGTTCAGCCCAGGAAATCTCAAACTGTAGCCTGCATCAGAATCACTGGGAGGACTTTAAAAAATGCACACAAATGAGCCCAACCCCAGAGTTTCTGATTCAGTAGGTCTGGAGTGAGACTGAGAATTTGCATGTCTCACAAAGTTCCAGGTGCTGTTGCTGCCTCTGGTCTGGAGGACCACACTTTGAGAAACACCTTTTCCCCCCAGTTACTCCTATCTCACTTTCTCTCTTCCATGACTTTGCCATCATCATTCTCCATCCCAGTCTTATTTTCATTTTCCCTTCACTCACATTATCCTAATACCACTCACCCTCCTCCCCCACTCCTCTCCTGTTTTCTCCCTTCTTTTTTCATGCATGAAAGGAGGTACCCATAGAAACCTAGAATAAACTTAGTTTATTCTTAGTTTAGACTTTTTGCCTCAGCATAGCCAATAGAAAGCGTTTAGACGTTCTACTGTAGGCCAAGCACCAGCCTATCCCACCCCCTTGGCAAAACTCCATCAGATGCAAGACAAGGACAAAGTCATAGAAATGATAATACCACTTTTTGGTCAAGGAGTTGTGGATTGTAAATGTCTGACACAGTCTCTTGCAGGAAAACCCCCTCCCCTTGTCTCCTCCCATCTAGCCCACCACCTGAGGACATGAGATACTAATGTCTGGCGACCTCAAGATCTAAGACTCATGTGACTAACCCACCCATCTGCCTGCTGTTTATCACCTGACATCAGTACCTGTGCTTACCTGCCCTTTCATGATGACATGGAGCAGACCACCACCCAATTACCTTTATGATCTTCCCACATCCAAGGGAAATGGTTAAAAAGACTCAGCTATGAACAGTCATTTTGTCACTGCCTTGCTAACCTATGATGTGTCCCCATGCGCTCTTTGAGCTATGGTGTAGTCATGTGCTCTTAAGCTTTAACCCCCTCCCCTCCCTTACCTTGGGGAGGTGAATCACCACTTTCTCTCTAATTGTTAAATAAACTATTTTCTCTAATCTCACTTCTGTGCAAATCTTTGCATCTTTCATGTGGCATTGGATGGCACACCAGATACCCTATACCCCCAGTGGGCCTGGCCTAACATTCTGGAGGCCCCGCTGGGAATTTGTGACCCTAACAATACATAAGACCCAGCAGTCTCCCCAAGAAAGTTTCCATCTGACTTTCTTCCTAAACAAGGGGAAACTTTATTTTCTTGAAAAAGGAAAAACCAGTCCATCCCCCTAGCCGACCAGGACATCAGTTGTAGGTGACTTGAGACAGTGTAGGCTGGCAGTACATGAGGTTCCCCATGGCTGATAGAGCTGCCTGGGGCTGGTGCAGTCTGCCATGGACTCCAGGTGACAGTAGGACAAGGTTGGCTTTCCTGTGCTCAGGAAGAGGGTGGAGGGGAGTTGTCACCCAGAGGGCAGTCCTCAGGCAGGCACAGGTTCAGCATCAAAAACTCTTTGGGAAGAGTTCTAAGACTTGAGAGGGCCCCAGAATTCCCTGGAGAGCTTGTTAAACACACATTGCTGGCCTCGCCCCCAGAGCGACTCATTGAGCAGGTCTGGGACAGGGTTAGGTTGAATAACCATCCTGGTTTGCCTAGCACTGAGAGGGGTTCTCAGGATGCAGGACTTTCAATACTAAAATCAGGAATGTCCTGGACAAACTGGGATGAGTCGGTCACCCTATCTATGTGTTGCTGGAGACTTTGGATTTCTGACAAGTTCCCAGGGGAGGATGATATTGCTAGTCCATGGACTGCACTTTGAGAATCATGGTTTTATTGTCCCCAGGCCACTGCAAAAGTTTAAGACTGGGGTTGTGGACAGTTCTTCAGAGTGAGAGGCTCCAGGCAGGGGCCAGAATTCAGATTCTGACTAGCTGCAATCAGGGAGGTAGATGTGGACTTGGGAAAGAAAGGCCACAGAGTCCCAGATTGATGGGGGTGGGGAGGGGATTAGTCAGAAAGGTGGGATCAGGGTGAGAGGACATCTGAACTGAGACTGTGTGTGTTAGAGACATGCCTTAGTGAAGAGAACTGGGTTGGGGGCAGGGGAAGTATGGGGGTGGTTCTCTACCTTCCTCACTGTGGGATAAGCCTGTAACTTGAGTTAAAAGTGAAGTCGGGACCTGCCGGGCTCCAGCGATCCTTCCGCCTCAGCCTTCCAAGTAGCTGGAACTACAGGCGCACGCTACCACGCCCGGCTAATTTTTTGATTTATTGTAGAAATGAGGTCTCGCCAAGTTGCCCAGGCGGGTCTCGAACCCGCGGGCTCAGGCAATCCACTCACCTCAGCCTCCCAAAGTGTGGGATTACAGGCTGAGTGTTCTTGAGGATTAGGGCTAGTGCAGGAGCAGCCAGTTCGGGGAAAGAGAAGCAAGAAAGGAGAGAAAGATCATTGTAAACTAGGTGTCCATTTTTGGGAAGCAAAGTCAGGCTAAATTCAGCATCTTAAGCTGTTAACTTGTAAACTAGAGTCTATATGCAAATTATTTCATTCCATGCTAATTTGGGGAGTTTTGGGGCACACAGCACAGTGTGGGACATTGCAGAGAGATGGGAGGAGATGGCCCCAGTGGAAATCTGCACCCATCTCCCTCTCCCTTTCCTATAAGTTACCAGCTTCAAATATTAAGGAATCTCTCTGTTGGGCCAATCTTTGGGACCCAAGTTGACATGAGTACCGAGGTGACCATTTGTTGAATAAAGGAATGACTGTAAGCATGAAACCATGTGGCTGCTATAAAGTCAAAGACAACTACTGCTGGAATCTCATTTGTTTAGTCCTTGGATATGTACAAAGCACTTGCTCACCCAGCAAAACATTGGCATCCCCAGGCTCATCTTCATCTCCTGGTATTCTGAGCCTTTCATCCCAATATCCCCAACATGGAATGATTTGCCGTTATCCTTGTTTTTTTGGCTGGCTCCTACCCTTTTGTGTGCCTGTCCTGCCAAGAAACTTCTGAGAGTCTTGGAAGAGCCAACTCAGCTCATAAACAAGTTCAGTCAGCTACTAGTTGGCATCTACTGTTTCGTTTTCTGCCAGATTATCGCTGTGTCTAACAGAACTAGCACAATGCAAGTCTATGTTGAATGCTTTCAAGTGTTGAGATGCAGGCCCTGGTATTACGTAGACTTAAGAGGAGATGACCTAAGATTCACAGCTTTACGTTCTGATTTCTACAAAGGAGAAATATGTTTTAAGGTATTTGCCAGTCCGGAAGTTGCTTAAGTCCTGAAGGCCACTACTGAATCCCTTGTGATTGTGATATCATCATCATCTCCCCTTAGGTGATGACCACCTATAAAGTCGCTTGGCCTATAAGTGGCAGGGTGGACTGAGTTCGGCTCACTGAAAAATCTCAACTGTCCCCCTATAGGACAAACAGGAGGAGGGGCCACGAGATGGGCCTGGAGAATAGTAAGAGGCTCCACATGTCCAGCTCTCCCTTTTTCTGGGAAGATGAACCCAGATCAGACCTAGCCCAACTCAATGTAGCCTTGCCTGGTGGCAATGTGACCCCTCCTGTTCCTCCTCCTTCCCTGCCCTGAGTGATGAGTGCCCATTGGCTCAGCATTCTGACATCTGAAGTGACACAGAGCAGCATGAAGGCCTGCTCATTCCCAGGCATGTGACAGCCAGATTGATGCCAGAGGTGTGAAGGTATGTGACTTACCTGTGGCGTGAGCATGCCTCACTTCCCCAAGCACTGACTTGCTTGCTTGCTTGTTCTGCCTGAGGCTCAGCAGGGCTTGGGAGAAGCCAGTGAGCCACTTATGGAGGGGAAAGAGGACTTGACTAGCATCCTGGAGACCTGGGTTCCAGATCTGGAGCTGTTTCTTTTCAGTGGCTGGAATTTGGTAAAGCCACTTCTCCTGTGGGCTTCAGGTTCGTTGTCTCTAAAATGATGGGGCTGCTTGAGATCCTTTCTCTTCAAAGTGTCATGGGGACCAGCAGCAGAAGCATGGCCTGGGAGGTTGTGAGAAATGCAGGGTCTCAGATCCTCTTAAGGCCTACTGAATCTGAATCTTTAACAAGATCCCTGAGCAGTTTGCATACAGTTGGAGAAGTGTGCTTCCATGATTTTTGAGACTACAGTCAGTGACCATGTCCCCTAATTCTGTACTGTAAGGAATCTATGAGCAGTGTCCTTGCAGATCAAGCCTTGCCCTGCAGGGAATGCTTTCCAATTTCAACCTGCACTGTCCACGTGTGCCTTCTCGGTTCTAGCTCTTAAAGGTAGTTGCTGGGTGGCCAACAAAAAAATCAAAGAAATCCTCCTCTGTGGGTATCCTTTTCCTCTGCGGGCAAACTCAAGGGCTAGTAAGTAATCAGCTGGAATTGAATTTAATTCACTCCTTATTCCTATTATCACAGATTTATTCCACACTCATTCCAAAGCAGCGTATCCTCTAATCGAGGAGACAAGTCAGGAGCTGAACAAATGCTCTCTGTGATGAATCATCATATATGCATTTAACTTGCACACTAACAGTTAGACAAAAGCATGAGAGAGAAGATGTAAATTATGTGGAAAATTCCCCAGAGTGAGTGTGGGGTGTGAGGTCGGAATCTGCTGCTCAGCCAATCTCAGCTCTTTTTATTCTCTCTTAGACATGAACATATGCTCTGGGCTGAGTATGAGCCTAGTTTTTTAAGATTTGCATATTTTGAACAATGTGGTTGCTGCTAAATGAAAGCCAACTATTTATTGCATTTGGTAGTCAGCCAAAGAGATAGAATGGTTCCATTCCTAGAATTAAAAAAAAAAAACAAAAGCAAAAAAAAAAACCTGTGTTGGTCACATTAAGAGAAGTTGTGTGACCTCCAACACATTGTCTTCCTAAGGAATTTTTCAGTGACTTTGATTATGTGTGACTTTTTCCTTCTGTGCTAATTTTGGAAACCCAAGTCAGAGGAGCTGGCCCCTCATGGTATGTAGTCAGTTCAGACACACAAATATATTTCCAACTGGAAAGATCAATAAGATTACAAGTGAATGTGGTTGAGAAAGACTCTGAGTAGGAGAGGAATCTTTGTTCTTAATGCCTTAACTAGAGTGTTCTTTCATGATATCTCTTCAGGTTTCTGAGTCCAGTCTAATTTAGAGAAACTAGACTGGTAGCCGGGCACAGAGATACCAGAAGATTCCACGATGTCAAGATAATCTGTGTCCTGTCTCCATCACACCATGTTCTACATGTTCCTTCCCTGGAGGCACTGTCCTAGGTGTAGAGTTCCAGGATTTGTACCAAGGCAGGTGAAACTAATGGGAAGAGGATGCACTAAAACTGGGAGTTTGAGAATTGTTCTGGGATCTTGCAGACTCAGAAATAAGTTATGTCACATTAAAACAAAAAAGCCAAATCTGTTTCTTTATTTAGGTAACCACCTCATAGCATCAAAGATCTGAGGCAGCTCATGAGAAACATATACACTTTTAGGATAAAATATAAATAAAAAGTACAAAATTAGACCGGGGTAACATAAATTAGTGGGGCATGCCAGGCACTAATGGGTGACAAAGTGGAGGACATCTATTTGATTAGCCTATGAAGGTTGACCCTTGGAGTCGCTGCCCTCGGGCTGCACTTGACCAGATGCAATTTAAGATAAAAACAAAGCCCTGTCCTGAAAGTCATGAAACGAACAACACAAGGACAACACAGCCAAGGCCTCACTCACTTGTCAGGAGAACGCTCAGAGGGTTTCGCTTGACTAAAATCTCAATATGAGCCTCGCGCATGGCTAGGCTGTGCAAAAGGATGGGGCTGCATTAATAGTGCACGGTGTTCCCCCATGGAGGAGGGGATAGTCCTCCCGCACACAGCAGTGGCCGTGTCTTTGCTTTTGCAACTGACATATTGGAATATACCATCATGTGCCCACCAGACAGTATCAAGGGATAGATTGAGGTGGAGCCCTCCAGGGGCTCACACAGTCTGTTCAAAGAGCCAAAGAGAAGTAGTGACAATACTGAGTGATATGTGCTCACAGGAGATTCCCTTCAGACTTTCATGCTTGGTTCTAATGGTTAGTTTTTAAAAAGGAAATTGACAAGAGGAGCAGCAGGGGATGACACTTCTCTTTTGGTGTCTAAGCCTAGTGCAGCATTGCTTCTGTAAAAGCCCCAGTGGGAGAACTTGATGACTGCTCACACCCTTCGTAAACAGCTGGGGTGGCAGCGGTGATGTCATGGCTGATGCAGGGCTCCTGGGCTCATGATGGAGCCTGGAACCCACCAGAAGTCTAGCATTTGTAGCCATTCACAGTCATCCTTGTGGATGCTTTGGAAGCCTTGACATTACAGCCTCTGATTCCTCCTGGACACTGTTAAAGGGTGTGCTGCCAAGAGTGGACGTCTCCGTGATTTGATCCTTCTCCATTAGACAGGACCTGTGTTGAACAAATGAAGATAAAATGGATCAGCCCATGACACAAACCAGTTTCAAGCCTGTGAAACAGGCATAGTCCTTAGAGTCAGTTCATCCTAGGTTTGAATCCTAGAACCGTCCCTCAACAGCACCGTTATCTCAGGTTTGCCCTGAAATCACTTGAGACTCAGTTTTCTCTACCTGCAAAATGGGAATTTGAACCCTTGACTCACAGAATTATGAGCACTGAAAGAAATCATGAAAATAAGTGATTGTTCTAATAAATACCGAGGTGCTCATCCAGTCTTGGTTTTCTCTCCCTACCTTCTTTGCAGGCAAAGCTGTATCTCTCCCTGAGATCTGGATTCTATGCCACCCTCCTCATCCCCCAACCTACACCTTGGACCTGGTCAGAGATCCATCTTCATTTGTAACTTCAGGATCCTTGTGTCCTCTCCGCTGGCTTTCTCTCCTTCACTTACCGTCCTGCTCAACTGTCTGGATCCCTTCCTCTAAAAGTTACTACCTCAAAACTGCTATGCCAGCAGCCTACTGGCTTTCTCCCTTAATCTCATTAACAAATACCTTGAAGATTAATCTGCACTCACTCCTCATACATTTTCACAGCCACTCTATAAGTAGCAGAATCTGATTTCTGTCCCCACCATTTACTGACATAGGCTCCTTGCCTGGTCTAATCGCTTTTCCTTAAGCGTCAACCAATTTTTTATGACTTTGAAGTGTTTATGGCCAATTGTCCCCCCACACACTCTTGATATTATGTCCTCCTTTGTTCTCTTTGCCATCTGCATAGTGTCTCTCCCTGATTATTACTGGTAACTTCCGTTTTGGTTCCTCAGCCTTCCTTCCTCACATGTAAGCATGGCCCAAAGTTCTGACCTTGACGCCTATGGGAAGTACCTATGGCTAGGCCAGGGACTGGCAAACATATTCTGTAAAGGGCCAGGTAGTACATTTTTTAGACTTTGCAGGATGTACAATCTCTGTTACAATTACTCAACCTTGCATTATAGCATAAAGCAGCTATAGATAATATGCAAGTGAATGAATCTGGCTGTGTTCCAATAAAACTTTATTTACAAAAATCAGGAGATGGGCTAGATTTGGCCCATGGGCTGTAGTTGCCAATCCCTAGTCTAGTGGAAAGGGTATGAACAAAAGGGTCAGATACACCTGGTTTCATAATGGCTCCATCACCTGGCTCCATCACTGCCTAGCTCCATTACGTTGGACAAGTTACTTAACCTGCATGCACCTTATTATCCTTATTTGTAAAAGGAGAATAATAATGATGATAACAATCATAGTAATTTCCTTATAGTGTTATTGATAGGGTAAAATGGGATAATGTACAATGCACTAGGACCTGGTTCGATGAATCTTGGTGTTCTTTTCTCCCTCCCTTCCTTCCCCCCCTTCCTTCTTTCCCTCCCTCCTTCCTTCTATATCTACGCTCCCAATCCCTGTTTTCTTCTCTTTTCTCTATTCTTCTCATCCACAGTCATGTCTTCAACTCCCACCTCTATCTCCATGTCTGATCTCTCTTCTGAGTTTAAAAATCTGCACAGTGTCAATTGGGTAGTTCTGCCCATATATACTACTTGTATCACAAACTCTCATGTACAAAAGAAAATGCATCATTTTAACCAAACTCATGCCGTCTCCTGACCTCCCTTATTCCATGAATGGCGACGCTTTCTGAAGTTTTGGACATCACCAGTCCCTGGCAGGAGACCAGGACAGGCCATTTTCACTCATGCAGCCTCTGCCCTTCTCTTCTCCCCTGAGTGGAAATCATTTCAGCTGATTAGCTGCCGCCTAAGCTTGTTGAGGGGTCATTCTGTCTCAGTACCACTTCTCTCTTGCCCATTCTGCATACAATGCCAAATTACTCTTCCTTAAGCAGAACTTGGCCATGCTAGTGTCTTGTAGTGAAGTCACCAAAGGTTCCTCACTTTTTGCCAAGTGTCAGAATCTTCACCTGGAGTTCAAAGTCCTGCAAGGTCAGCCCCGAAGATCCCAACCTTCAGTCACATGTGCCTGCTCAGCCTCCCTGGATATTCTAATTCTTTTGTTTCTGCAGTTTGCCTGAACTGCCCTCCCTGTGGCACCTCTGCTTGTCATGTTCTTACCTGTTTCTCCAGGGCCTGGCCAGATACCCAGAACCACACATAGGTCCGCTCCCAGCAGCCAGGAGTCTCTGGGCCTCACATCAGCTTTCAGATTCCGGCTCAACTGTGCTATCTCCTGGAATGCATTTTCCCAAATCCTTTTGTGAAGTATTGTGTACTTGCTTTATCTCTCCCTTTAGAGTCAAACTCCCCGAAGAGATTAGAGAAATGTTTGGCCCTCCACACAGTTCTGGCACTGCGTCTGCTTGGGGCACAGGCTTGTTGAGCACGTGTGGAGACCTTTTTACCAGGCTCACTTTTGAGCCGACTTGGCAGCTCCATCAGCCTCCTCTGTGGGCAGAGGGGAGAGGCTGCCTGTTGGAAAAAGTTGATAGGGAGGAACAAGTTTTACTTTCCAGGGCTCGGAGCTTTGAGCCTTCCATGCCTTTTGGCTTTGGTTGCTGGGTAGTGGGTGTCTTTGTTTCTCTTAGTGCATATTTCTGGGTGTGTGTGTGTGGTGAATGTGAGAGAGTATGCGTGTGTGCATGGGGTGAGTGTGGAGGATATGGGTTGGGTTTGTGTGAGTGTGTGGGGGCATGTTGGCATGTGCATGGACACATGCATGCAGTGGGGGAGGGATATGTGTATATGTGTGGGAGTGTCCATGTGTTTGTGAAGGAGGGGCATCGGTGTGTGTGTGTGTGTGTGCACACGTGTGTGCACGTGTGTCTATGTGTATTGTTGCAGGGGTGTAGTCTTGGATAGCTTCTTATAAAAGAACTCACCTGACTTTGCCTGGGGACTTATCTTTATCTGTAGGAAATGCCCAAGAAGTGGAAAATGGATGAAAAGACAGCAAACAAATGATAAAACCAAGTGGCAAGATGCCTTGCTTGGACCAGAGTTGGGCTACAAAAAACAAAACACTCATCTTGAAACTTCTGAGGAGGTCTTTGAGATTTAGTGGGCATACTGCCCTCTAGTCTTCAGAGAACCTCAAAGGCTGCAGGTTGAGGGCTCATGGAATAGCTGGGCCCCTGCCCTGTCCTGCCCAGCAATGGGACCTCCCTACCTCTGGGGCAGGGTGGGGGCAGTCCTATCAACCTCAGTTTCCTGAGACTCCAAAGACTGAGCTAGGAATGGTGGCATCAGCAGAGAGTCCACGTTCTTTCCTTTTACCCCACTCTGAGAATGTGAGAACTGGGAAAGCCAGTTACAATCTTCCAATAGATCGGTAGATCAAGAACATGATTGGCAATGACCGGGCCAAAGGTCGTAGAATGTAAGGAAATTAAGACTCTTTGTCTTTAGAAATACATTTTGGCACCAGAAGCTTGTGTTCACATATAGCCTTGCATGCAAGTTCAACATGTAAAGCTACTGGTTACCCAGTTGTACTGGGGGAACTTGTGTGTTGAGGGATGTGTGGGACTGCTGGATTCTTGCTCCCTCACTCTGCCCCTCACCCAGTCTCTGCCCTCTCCCAAGGGTGTTGGCAGAGCACAGTTTGAACCCTCCCATGGAGACCATATCTCTCATCCTGGAGGGCAGTAAAATGACTTGTCTGAGGTCATGGGAGGAGGGAGGCTTGGGCAGCTCCATAGGAGAGCAGCCTCCTGAACAGCAAGTATCACTCCAGGTGAATTTGTTGCTTTAGACCAGCCCCAAGGCATGACAGGAGGTGGAGGGACAGAGGGAGGCTAGATGAATAAACTGGCTGACTTTGAGGATCCCCCAGGACACATTGTTTCGGGACTGAAAGGTGAAAGTGCTATTTGCATGACTGCATTCCATAAAAAATGCATTCCAAAACTCCTGGAGTCCATTTGAGACAGGCCAACCTGGCATTTGGGGCAGCATTCAGTCTTATACTTACTGGAAAACAAATTTTTTTTTTTGAGTCAGAATCTCACTCTGTCACCCAGGTTGGAGTACAGTGGCATGATCACAGCTCACTGTAGACTCGACCTTCTGGGCTCAGGCAATCTTTCTGCCTCAGCCTCCTGAGTAGCTGGGACTATAGGCACGTGCAACCATATCCAGCCAGTTTTTAAAAATTTTTTGTAGGGATGAGGTCTTTTGTAGGGATGTTGCCCAGGCCGGTTTCGAACTCCTGGCCTCAAGGAATTCTCCTACCTCGGCTTCCCAGAGTGCTGGGATTATAGGTATAAGCCACTGCATCCAGCCTCTTTTGAAAAATCTTAATGCTGTACACTGCCGTTAGAATTGATCATAATTCTTAAGTACTGTTTGCCTTGGAGGAAGGTCTTACCCTCTGTAATGTGCCAGCTACCTGGATCATGACTGATGCTTTATTTAAGCATCACTTGCACAATGCTGAACAAATATTAATCCACTTGATCTGTGCAACATCCTCATGAGGTAGGGGCTATTATTAGCGCCATCTCTATTTTACACATTTGAAATACTGAGGTATGGAGAGGTGAAGTAACTTGCCCCAGGCCCCTTTGCTAGGAAGAAATGAAAATGGATTAAAACCAGACAGTCTGGGTATGGTCCATGCTCTTCAATACTGAGCTGTTGAACTTCAGTTCAGTGAGGGAAGGATGTACAGGGCACAGGGCGCCCCATTCCATGCTGTCTGGGCACAATGTCTTAGCTTCCCAAATGGGTTTCAATTGATTATTAATAAATAATAATAATCTGTACTGTGACCAGTTTAGTCCTTTAGAAACACAGATCTAATTATGTGAAGCCCCCACCTCAGTTTACATCTTTTCAATGACTTCTTATCATCCTTAAAATAATGACCAAAACCCTTAGGAGGGACTTCAAGAAACTGTCAGATCTTGCTTCTGCCAACAACAGAACCCTAACCTTCTCCTGCACCTGCTATCTGGCCTTCAACCTTCCTGCCATCTTTTATTTCCTGCTGTCCCAGGACCTTTGCTTAAGCCATTGCTTTTTCCTGAAAGTTTTTTTTCGAGTTAACTCCTACTCCTCCTTTGGTCTTCACCTTCTCCAGGAAGCCTTCCCTGACTCCATCTTCTGTGTCAGTTTCTCTGTTGAACATTCTTGTGGCACCATGTTTCTCTTCTTCCTGGTTCAGACCTGCTTTGTTATTGTACTTCTGTTGGTGAGACTATCTGGTTAACGTCTGTCTTTCTCACCTGATGGTAAACTCCCTGAGAATAGAGCTCTCATATGTCTCATCCCTTACAGTATTCCCAATGCCTTGTATAGGACTTGACACATTCTGGTGAACCAGCAGACAAATCAGTGGTCCCTTCTTGATTTCAAGTTTAATAATGCAAAGTGTGAGCTGATCCCCACCACTACCAACTTGAGGAACACCGAGGTATTCCAAATTTGGACTCTGTGTCAGTTTACTTGTCCTAGATTAAGTGTTGTGTGCCCTTGGCAATTTTGAGAGCCACATGGATTACAGAGAGCCTTTCCCTGCTTTATCCCTTTTTGATACTTGAAACAAGGGAAGGGGATATTATCCTCATTTTACAGATGAAGATACTGAGGCTCAGAGTGTGCAACCTGTCCAGCATCACCTAGTCAACACATATTGAAGCTCATAGTGGGACCCAAGTGTTCTGACCATACACCATCTACTAGGTAAAGGTTTACCTTACTCTACTAAAACCTCCTCAATTTGCTGTTCTACTCTCTGAGTTCGGAGAGTCAGATATAATCTCCCAGAAAAGATACAAAAATCATTTCCTTCTTCCAACTCAGCAATGACCTTTGCTCTTACATCTGGTAATCACAAGGGAGTGCCTGGCTACACCTGAGTGCAGGTTGGGGCCATCTGGGGAGGAGGGTATGCCTCTCAAACCAACCAGGGCTCTAATTTCCAACACCTGCAGAGAGCTGTCACTCTCTAATTCAGGGTTGTAAGAGCCAGAGCAGCTCTTATCTTTTGGGCCTCATTTCTACGTGAAAAATCTTACAACTCTCTGCCACTTTAGTTATGTGCAGTCAACTGAGCTACTTGCCAGGATGTGACGTGCAACCTGGCCTGTGAAATCCATGAAGCTACAATCTCTTGACTTCTGAATCTCCTATGCTGGCCTGAGCACCTGTGTTGGCTGCACTGAACGTGAATGAGAAGGGTGGAGTGCAGGACACGGCTGAGAGAGGAGGCAAGTCCTGACCCCCTCCTGTGTGGCCCATCTGGGCAGGTGCAGAAAGGAAGTGAGTGAAAGGGCCGTTCTGGGTGGTTCTGCTCTGTCTGCTTCCACTATAGCCCAGTTCACACTTCTCCGTGCATGTGAGGCCATAGCAGCCACTCGGGAACTTTCCATCTTCTCCTGTGCTAAAGACTTTTCTCCCCCACAGGGATTCTCTCCAATAGAGAATCCGGTTGGGGTCTTTTCTCCTGAGTTGAAGCCTGAAGGGATATATTCCTGTTCTGCATGGCAGGCAAGCTCATTCATGGAGTATCAGAGGTAGAAGGGGCCGTTGAGACCCTCTTTCCTGTCTCCATGAGGATAAAGGTCTCCAGAGGAGAAAACACCTACCCTACATCTTCCCCACTGGTCCGCCACAGTAGGACCCAAGCCCAGGTTCACAGAATCCCCAGTTGGGAACAGTTGTCCGGCAGTTTGCTCATTCAGACTCAGGAGACATCAACCTGCCCCTGCTTGTCCAAGCCTCTCTGACCACGCTACTAGGTAAGTCTTGTGGGCACTCACCTGATCCTGGTGGGGCATTCAAGGTGGGAGCTGCAATGTGTGACTGTCTGATGGTCTCATGGCTGCACATGGCACCTGCGTCTCTCATCCTCTACCCACGGCCAGACTACAAGTCCAGTTTCTCAAGAGGCACGTCGACGTTGAGGGAATACCAGATGATCCAAAACAGCAGGCTGAAGGCCAGGATCAGAGCCCCTGTGTAGACGAAGAAGTCCCAGAAGCTCAGGGAGGCGAAGATCCCCAGCAGCAAAAGGACCAGGCCCACAGCGTCCAGCAGGAGGGCGAGGATGAGGAAGAGCACACAGCGCCCCAGATGGCATCTTCCCCACGGCCTCCCCAGAAGCATTGCCCGGGAGGGGCGGGAGGAGCCCAGCTGCGCTCCCGGGGGTGATTTGCATGGGCGGGTGGCACTCCTGCCTGCTGCTGCCTTCTCTCCCAGCTGGGTGTGAGCTAATGAGTGAGCGGTGTGTCTTAGCGCCACAAGGAAGTACACGTGGGTCTGTCTACCTTTATGAGTACAGCAGCCAGTGGGGCAGGATATTTTTTAACTGTTTCATGGCTTAGGAATGCTCCTGGCCAAAACAACCTGACATCACTGCTAATTGGGCTCGTCATCTCTGGGACCAACCAAGCCACGTGGCAGAGGAGTCAGGGTGCTCTTGGATGGATTTGCAATGTCTAGGGTCCTGTGGCCCTGGGAGGGGCTGTCCTGTGCCTTGTTCTCTGATGTGGGAGCCAGAAAGCTGAGCGTTGCTTCATGTAGTGTGGTAGGGAGGAGTTTCCAGCCTCCTTCTCCCTTCTGCCCTATTCTTCCTGACAGGGAAAGGAGGTTTTATGAGAAGGACTTGGGCAAAAGTTTGTAACATCAATGGATTTTGAAATGTTGCTGTGAGAATTGGTCAGTATTAGCAAGAGAAGGGCTGCCTTTCTTGTAGATTCTCTACTCTGCAGATGGAGGAACCTGAGCTTCCTATGCTAATGCACAGTAAGGAAAAAGGCAGACTTGGGAAAGGGGTGGAGATGAAAAAGCCTTCCTGGACAGAGACAAGGTGAGAAGGGAATTTTGGCCTCTGCCTGCAGAGTGGTCTTCGTGTGGACTGAAAGGCAACTCCTAGGCAAAAGTTAAGAGATGTTTACATGATCCATTGACTCTGTGTTTTCTACCCTAACTAGATGTTTGCTTTCTCTTTTGTAATAGACAGACCTTCTTCTTCCCTCTTCTCCCTCTCCCCCACTCCAGGTTGGCCTCAGTCAACACAGACACTGCCCTTCAAGACAGCGCATATGTCCCTGAGGGGATCTGTATGAAATGGAAGGTTTTAATCACTGTTGCTATCACAGGGTGTGTGGAGTGAACAAGTGAGAAGAATGCAGCAACAGCTCCTTCTTGGCCACCTCTGAGAGCTACACAGATGGATGCTCCTCTGTCCCTGATTCACAGTGGGCTCTTGGACACAACACCAAATGTCTTTGGGCCTCAGTTTCCCCAGATAAACGAAGGACATAATTTCCAATCTTTATTTTGCCATCCCTAGAGGATGAAAATAAATGGGGGGTTCAAATATAATTCCCTATGTGCAAAATAAGCCAGGATGAGAGAGAAACTTTCAGAAAAAGTTTTGGGGAAGGTGGAGGAAATGACATAACCATGGTTTGTAGGATCTGAAACACCACGAGACTTGACCTAAGCCAGGTAAACAATCTGAAACATCTCAAAGTGAGAAGTGGCCAAGGCCAATCTCCCTCCCAGTGTCTGCATCCTTTCCCAGTAGATCTAAAAGGGGTTGGGTACCTACACAGGAACACCTCCTATTGCTGGGGAAGCCAGGACTCTTCCAACCTGTTGTCCCCAGTTTTGATGAAGGGAGAGTTTCTTGGGAAGAACAGGTGATAGACAGCAATGACATCTCCCCAGGGGCAGGTGGAATATCCCTGCTTCAGCTGAGAAGGGCTGGGTTGATGTGTCCTGGCCTAGCTGTATACAGGTTCCCAGGCACCTTTGCAGAGTCCTCCGTGTTTGTGTGAGGCTCTAGTCTATGGTGAACAATAATTTTAGTGTCCACATTTCTGAATGCTGGGAAATCCTTTAGTCTTGGGTCGGCTGGGATGGTTGGTCAATGTATGCCCATCTGACTTGCTGGGTCAAAGAGAAGCAGATAACGAGAAAAGCTTCTCTCTACCCCACTTCAGGTCAGCCTCAGTCAACGCAGACACTGAGCATCCCAGGGAAACTCTATTTCTTGGGGTTTTGGGTCTCCTCAGGCTTTTTAGTAGTTTCCCATCTCTCAGTATCCATGGGGATTGCTTTCAGGACCCTCTGTGGGTACCAGAATCCATGGATGCTCAAGTTCCGTATATAAAACCTATGTACATCCTCCTGTATACTTTAAATCATCTCTGAATTATTATAATACCTAAGATAATGTAAATGCTATGTAAATATATATATTTTTTGAGTCAGAGTCTCACTTTGTTGCCCAGGTTGGAGTGCAGTGGCGTGCTGTTTACGGCCACTGGAGCCTTGACCTGCTGGCCTCATGTGATCCTTCCACCTCAGCCTTCCAAGTAGCTGGAACTACAGGCATGAGCCACCACATCCAGCTAATTTTTCGATTTATTGTAGAGATGAGGTCTTGCCATGTTGCCCAGGCTGGTCTCGAACCTGCAGACTCAGGCAATCCTCTGAGCACAGAGAGATTATAGGCGTGAGCCACTGTGCCCGGCTGTAAATAGTTGTTGTATTGTACTTTTTATTGATATTTTTATTGTTGTATTGGCATTTTTTATTTGTATTTTTCTGAACACTTTCAATGTGTGGTTGGTTAAATCTGCAAATGCAGATACAGAGGGCTGACTGCACTACTACTTTCCCATACTGAGACATGTTTCCAGCTAAAAAAAAAAACTATGACATATTCACCAACAAAAGGAACAAAATTGAAACCACTCACTATTTGGGTATCCAGAGCTAATTAGCATGAATTCCTTGGTATGCATCCTCCAGAACCATAAATACCTCTTTTTTTCTTTCTAGAAATAGGCCGCATTTTACTCTTGGTTCTGTACTCTGCTGTTCCCTTCTCTTACACTTGACCATTCTTAAATATCACTTGCTATGGCTCCCTAGGCGTCTGGCCAGGCTGTGAAGTGCCCCTCCATATCTGCCCTGTGTATCTTTCCTACTCCTGTTTCCTGAAGTTACCTCTCCTGTGTGTGGAGGCATAAGTATTTGCATAGCTGGGAGAAACCACTGGGACGTTTGAGGCAAGCCAGGTAAGGCCTGGAGGCCGGCAGGCTGGAAAGAGGAGGCAGGCGATAAGAGTGAGTAGGAAGGGTGGCTCCATGCGTGGGAAACAGACACCGCCTGGGTGGAGGCTGACAGGCACCAGGGGTAGGTCATTAGCAAGAGACATCCACTTGCCCTGACAGAGGACAATGTGCTGCACTCCCTTTAGCAAGAAGGATACCACCACCTCGTCTTCCCACAGAGATCCTTCCTGCTCACTTGCCAAGGCTGGAATCCAATGTTGGAAACAGCTGCGGAGGTTTGCCAGGGTTGCTGTGACAAAGCACCACAGACTGGGTGGCCTGAATAGTAGAAATGTATTGTCTCACAGTTCTGGAGGCTGGAAGTCTGAGATCAAAATGTCTTCAAGGTTGATTCCCTTGAGGGCTGCGAGGGAGAATCTGCTTCAGGCTTCTCTCCCAGCTTCTGGTGGTTTGCTGGTGATCTTTGGTGCCCCTTAGTTTGTGGATGCGCCATGTGATCTCTGCCTTCATCTTCAATGGCATTCTCCCTGCGCGCATGACTGTTTTCAAATTTCTCCTCTTATAAGGATACCAACCATATTGGAGTAGGTCCACCCTATTCCAGTATAAAGTCATCCTAAATAATTACATCTGCAATGATCCTACTTCCAAATAAAATAACATTCTGAGTTACTGGGACTTTAGCACGTGAATTTTGGGGACACAATTCAACAATAGCCAAAAGGTTTGTTTGTTTGTTTGGACATCCTTTGACTTCTAATGGTAGTGCAGGCAGAAAATTCAGACTCTCAAACCAAGTTTTCAGAAACAAACAATTGCAAAGTCAGCAAACATTCAAAGATGGCGCATCATGCCTGGAGGCACCAAGAAGAAGACTTCAGCCCCCAGGACACCGAGATGCCATTGGCTGTGTTCTCGTCCAGGGAGAGAGGCTGAGAAGGCAGAATCTTCTTGCCTTGCCTGAGCTCTGGCTGGCTGTTGCCCATGTTCATTAAGCTATGGCGCTCATCCTCCGTAAGTAGGTAGCCCTGAGCGATCCCTACGCATTTAGAAGCTTGAGCTGAAGTGGGATTTAAATTAAACCAATATTTTTTAGCACCTACTCTGTGTCAGGCAGTAGGGAACAAGATCAAGTATAGAACCTAACGTCACAGAGTTAGCATCCTAAGGGAGAGACAAATAATTAATAATTAGGTAATACATGAATGATATAATTTCAGATGGTGATAAATATAATGAAAAAATTACAAAAATAGGAAACTATAAGGCAGCAGACATCTGCTAGGCCGCTCTGAAGTTTTTGCCTTCTGAACCATGGACACAATATGGAGGGCACAGGTGGACACCCAGCCCCTGGCCTTCCAGTTTGATCTGGATTGTAGATGTGTCACATAATCTCTGCCTTCATCTTCACAGGACAGTCTCCATGTGTGCACGTCTGTGTCCCAATTTCCCCTTTTATAAGCGCACTAGGCATATTGAAACAGGGCCTGCCTTACTATAACATGAACTCGCCTTAACTAATCACATCTGCAGGGGCAGGTCTACCCTTCAACTTCCAAGACTTCTCTGGGCTATTGGGGCTGCAGCCACCACTGTGGCTTAGAGAGCTTTGTCCCTGTGCTGTTGGCTCGTGGCTCTGCCTCTTCTTGACAATTGAGACCCTGTCACTTCCTTTTCAAAGTCATCATGATCTGTCATCGTTTTTGTGATGTCATCAAATGACAGCCTCTCCATGACCTGGATCCTGAAGGGCAAGCTAAGACTGAGACTGGGATGGGCCAGTTCGGTGCTCAGCTGACTTGGCATCATGACTCCCAGACCTAATTCTATGAATGACCAAGGTCCAGTCACCTGCTGGGTGACGGGGCTTAGCTGCTGGGCTGGTCTAGCCATGCTGGCCTGTTCACCAGGCCTCCCTGCATTTTCATAATGCAGAGCTTGGTAGAGTGCCTGGCTGTGCCACTCACTGGCTGTGTGACCTTGGACAAGTCACTTACCCTCTCTGTGCTTCAATTTCCATATTGTAAAATAACTCTATTTCACAGAGCTACTGTCAGGATTAAGTGAGTTCATAGGTGTGAAGTGCTTAGAATCGGCACAGCATAAGCCCAGACAGATGTTATCATTGTGATTGTCACTAATACCTTTATATTCTTTCTGCCATGAGGCTTCTTTGGGGAAGAAATCAGCTTGGAAGGGATCCCTCCTTGATTTTCTTGCACCATCACTTTCTTCCCTTTATCAACTTCGGCTTCATTTGGTTCCTATCCTTCTGCCCTCCTCACACCACTTGCACTAAGTCCATTAGGATGTGCCAAGCCCTCTCTCCATCCTCAGTTGGGTACAAATCCCTTATTTTCATGAAATCTCCATCCCAGACTCCTTCTTGACCTTTAAATCCCTTACCTCTACCAAAGAGGCTCTTTATCTTCATCATCTCCAAATCCCTCAGCTTTCTCTCTTTTCATAATCCAGTGCTCATCAAGTCTCAGTTATGTACCACCTCACGATTTTGCTAGAGCTGCAGTCTACTTCTGTTACTTACTACATAGGATTGCATTCATCTTTTATATTACATTATTTTGTTAATTTAAAAAAATTTATTTTTTAACTTCAACTAATTATTGTCACCATTAGTGAAAAACTGATATGACTTAGAAACGATTTAGGAATATATACACTGAAAACAAAACAAGTGTAATTAAATTAGATTATAGGTCCTCAGACTTTTTCTTTAATGAGCCAGATAATAAACATTTTAGTCTTTGTGGGCCGCACTGCTGGTCTCTGCCATTGTAATGAAAGAGCCAGAGATGACATGCAAGTGAATGAGTGTAACTGTTTGTTCCGATAAAACTTTATTTACAAAACCAGGCAGTGGGCCAGATTTGTCAATGTCTGAACTCTATACTGTTGTCTACTGAAATTGACGAACCTGAGGCCTACTCTCTTTCTCAAATAAAGACCCAAGTTCACAAGATTTACAGAGGTGCACACAACAGTATAGCATAAGCCAGAGACTTTGTCTTGGAAGTCATATGAAAGGCTGAATAAAAATTAAAATGGCTATGCCTTTTAATGTGAGCCTGTGTGCCAACTGAAATCATTCCACATACTGTCAGGGGTATAGTGCCAGAATTTGGAAAATGTTGACACTGATCAATGATTGCCAATCAATCTTCATTTATTCACTCTTATCTTAGAAGCCCCTGACAATTTCAGAGCTCTTTATTCCTTTTCTGTTGGGCTACCGGGAAGGCTTATGGGAATTCTCCAAAGTGTGCTGCCTGGGCCTCTAGATGCTCGGATGCCCTCCCTGCAGCTCAGCAACCTCTTTTGCCCCCTCCCCGATCTTCCTATCTTACTCTCCACTGGGCTGACCTAAACCCTCATGACTCCCAACCAGACCCCAAAAACACCCCTCCTCCCCCCATCATCACCTTCCCCTTGCTCATCATTTTCCTTCTTAGCAAGTTGATGACTGTGCCCCGTATTCTGCAGAAAATAGCATTTCCATGCATTTGTGTTACACTTTAAGTGTACAGCGGGCATCCATTCACTTTCAGCATCTCCTTGTCTTTCCAGCAGCCGTGTTTCTCTTCCAAAGTTGAGAGATTCGCCTAGGGTCACTCAGCAAGTAGGAAAGGAAGCAGCAATTAGAATGTGGTCCTGCATCTCGTGTTTGTTGAGGAGTTCATTTTATAACTCTTGGGACACTCCTAGATTATTGGAGAAGATCAGATTCCACCCAACTCTTCTCAGTTCTACTCAAAGCTCCTTTGTATCATTCTTATATCTTTCCTCTTTTTCTTTTCCCCTGTTTCTGATGAAGTAGTCTCCCCACTATACCCTTACCAAAGCACACTGATGCCTTGATAAGGCTTTGAAGTTTTATCAAGCAGGAGAATCTGGCACTTCAGCGATCTACTGCACTTCTAAGTTTTCCCCACACCCATTTAGTTTTGCTGCCTGTTTCTGCGAGTGCTCAGCTCTGAGTTCATTGCTGGGCACATCGTAAGAGGTGTTGCGATCGAAGTCCTAAGACATCATCACCCTGAGAGCTACCGGGTTTGGTGCTGGAATGCACCTTTCGGTTGCCATTTTCTGGCCGTCACTGGCCTGCCTCAGGAGCAGTCAGGTGCAACGCCTGTGTTAAGCTGCTACAGGGCTCAGCTGTGTGTGACCTTCTTCCTCTTCCAGGCAGGCCCAGGGCCAAGCTCTAGAGGCTGTGCTTGGGGACCTCCACCCACAGTTCTGGGGCCAGAGCTTCAGGCTCGATTGCCTCTCTGTAGGTGGGGTCCTCTGGGAACTGGGGCTCAGCTCTCCTGAGTGACTGATACATCTTTAGGTGCACAGCCAGGTAGAAGTAAGCAAGAAGAATTCACCAATTATGAAAATTAATGTGTAAACATGACAGAGATCAATGGTTAGAGGTAAAGGAGCATGATCTTGTGAGAATACGAAAAAGAGGACACAGACCAAGGCTCCCCAAGGCTTTGCTGCTAAGACTGAGATTCTAAGGATGAGCAGGCAAGGTTGGGTAAAGAGGGGTGATGAGGCGAGGCAGGAGTGTGTGCAGACAACGGTAGTGGCAGATGGCACTGCTGTGTGGCTGGGACAAAGAGAGGGAAGGGGGCAAAGATCTGAGTTAATGTCATCCCAGAAGCATCGGGAAAGTGTTGGAGTTTTACACAGAAGATGTGACCCATACTTTTAAAGAAGCCCCTGGCTGCTGTGTATGGGAGTATGGCAAGCCATCTGCATGGAAATACAGGATGAAGGCTGCTTGGCCAATAAAAATAAAGGGATGCTCAATGGGTTGGCCTCCAATTCATGTGAGTACCAGTAGGTCAGCCACGAGAATTCAAGAGGAGGGCATGGGGGACCATGGGGATGAAAAACAGTAGATCACTTTGGGAGAATACCAGGAAGTGACGTCAACAGAACACAGTGACAGAGGCAATACGGGGGTGAGGGAAAGGGAAGGGGCCACTGTGGACTACTAGCTTTCTATTTTGCAAAGCTGGATATTAATGGTGTCTCCTGAGACATTTCACATAAGATCTACTCTCTTAACAAAGTTTTAAGTGCACTGTATTGTTAATTAGAGGCACCATGGAGTACAGCAGGTCTCTAGAATGTATTCGCCTCACATAACTGAAGCTTTACCAAACTTAAAGTACAAAACTTTATTTAAAAGCTACTATATAGCATAAGAAATGAGAAGAAACCCACACCAACAACCCCCAGCCATATGAGCCAGAGACAGCAGGAAGAAAAACGTGAATGAGAGGCATCGCTCAACAAGGCTCTAGGTCAGACGGCGCAGTGACCCAACAAGACTCGCTTCTGGGAGAGGTTGGAGGGAAGTCCCACCCAGGGGAGAGGAGAGAGGGTAGGTAGGAAGAGAAGAGATGCGGTGTCCAACTCACGTGCTTCTTCTCTCCACAGGGAGTTCTCTGTCTTTGTTTTTCCCTTCCCTCTTCCGGAATGTTCTGCCCCAGAACATTCACTGGGCTGCTTCTTCTCCATTCAGGTCTCAACGCCAATGTCCTCTCCTCAGAGAGGCCGCCTGCAACCATACTACTAAGTAGCACTTGCCCCACTCTCTATCCCCTCACCCTGTTTATTGACTTCATCATCCTTGCTACTCTCTAGCAGCATCTTGTTCATTTGATGATTGTTATGGTCTGTCTGCTCCTAGCTGGGGAGAAAGTTCCAGAACGTAGGAATTGTTGTCTGTTGTGTTCATGTCCTTCTCCCCAGGGCCCAGCACAGCATGCAGGAGGTGCTCAATAGTGATTTGTTAAGTGGATGAATAAAAGAATGTTGCCTTTCACAGACCTTATGAGAAAAGGCTTTGTGAGCCATCCTATGCTCTTCTCATGTGGCGTTGGGCCTCATTCCCTGGCCACCCCTTTCTCCTCTGGACTGAGCAGGCACACCTCAGTCTCCAGCAGCCTGTCTGGCCATGCAGCGGCCACACCCACTCCACACCCACCCCAACCTGTTTCTTCTCACACACACACACAGGCTCTCTCAGGCGCTGGTCTCACTCCCTTTGATTCGTTTGTTGGAGAGTACCTGAAAGTGGCTTCTCTGGCCTTGATTGTGGGTCACTCTTGGTGCTAGTCTTTAGTCTGTTTTCTTTGCCCATTCCCAGAAAGCAGCCACACCTTTTTACAGGGGAGCAGACGGTTCCTGCAGGCACGTTCCATGGAGGCCTTTCTTCCCTATTCCCTGCGGATGGACACCAGGGAATTATTTGGCAACTGTTCCCAGAATTATTTTCTTGGGGTTCTTACTGATTTTTGTGAGGTTCTTACTTGGATTCTGGGCAAAATTCTAAGTGCACAGACAAATTATCCTGGTCTTGATTGCCAAGATGTGGCATTTCTTTGTTTGAAATAAGATATCTATACACCTGGGAGAGTCTGTTTGTGGCTTTATGTATTCAGATGTAAAGCTATTTTTCTGAGGATTTGGGAATTTCTGCATTATGGTTGTGACCTGAAATTCTCTCCCTATAGCAATATTTGCAGTCTATTGAGTATCTACTGTCTTAGGTCAGGTCAGATTGCTATTATAAAGTACCATAAACTGGGTGGCTTATAAGCAACAGACATTTATTTCTCCATTCTGGAGGCTAGAAGTCCGAGATCAGGTAGCCAGCATGGTCAGGTTCTGGTGAGGGCCCTCTTCTAGGCTGTTGACAGTTGACTTCTTATATCCTCACCTGGCCGAAAAAAGAGTGAGACAGGTCTCTGAAGTCTCTCTTTTAATCTACTGAAGAGAATACTTCAAGAGGTTTTTTTTTTTATAAGGGCACTAATCCCATTTATTGGGCTCCACTCTCATGACCTAATCACTTCCCTAAAGCCCCAATCCTAATACTATCACCTTGGGAATTAGGTTTCAACATATGAATTTGGGAGGACACAAACATTCAACAGCCCCTATTATGCGAGTACATCCTAGTGGCACTTTCTTTTGTGTTATTTTAATCCATAAAAGGACCTAATGGGGTAATTTCCGTCTTCACACATAACTGGAAATCTGAGATAGAAATGTAAAAAGTCATGTACTGTAGAAATTAGCTGGTGGAGTAAGGTTTTGAACCCAGGTCTGTTTAGTGCCAAAACCTCTGATTTTTTTAATACGCATAATTGCTTTTTGCCAAATGACCAGTTACTTTTTCAAGCTGGATTTGACTTAGCAATTGTGATATATAGTCATAAGCGGTTTGGTAGAATGATAAAGTGCAGCTGGAAAAAAGAGAAGAGTGCGTGAGAATGAGCTAGACAAACACAGTGGGAGAGAGGGAGAATTTTCCAGGCAGAGAGAATACTGCTGAGAAGGGCAGAGATGGAAAGAAGCAAGGAGGGTAGGTGGATCTGAAAGAAGTTTTGTGGGGATTGAGCATGGCTTGCTGCCAGGAGGGAGTGGCAGGAGACGAGCCCTCATAAGCTGAAGTGGAGAGCTCAGACTTGACAGCAGGACAAGATGGAACCATGGGAGGATTTTTGTGAAGAAAGAGGCCTGTTAAGACTTTGTGTTGGGGAAAAAGATTACCCTGGTGTAGGATGTAGCATGGATTATAGGAGAGCAAGACAGAGGGAGGAGGTAAGTTAGGGAACTGTTAGAGTAATCAGAAAGATGGATTGCACTGGCTCCAGGGAACACAGGGACAATGAGATAGAGTGGTAAATCAGGGGAGTGATGCTAGCTGCTATAACAAGTAAATTCCAACATTTCAGTGGTTCCACAAAATGGAAGTGTATTTCTAGTTCCTACACCAGTCCAATGTGGTACCCCTCGCCTTCAGCAGAGCTTTTCTTACCTTGATGACTCAGGGCCCAGTCGTGAAGACAGGGATATGGAGAAATGAAATAAGTTGTCCAGGATCAAAGAGCTGGGAAGCCCAGACGGAATGTGAGCCCAGGTGGGCTGCCTACAGAGTCTACTCTTAAGCAATGCACTGCATGATGCTGTAATGCCACTGAGATTAGGTTACCTTATTTTTAAATTTTTATTTATATATTTTTTTAATTGTGGAGACAGGGTCTTGACAATTTACCCAGGCTGGTCTCCAACCTGCGGGCTCAGGCAATTCACTTGCCTTTGCCTCCCAAAGTGCTAGAATTACAGACTGAGCCACCTTCATCAAATCTGACTGGCTTTTCTACAAGAAAATGAAATTAGCACACAGCCATGCACAGAGGAAGGAACCTGAGGACACACAGGGAGAGATGGCCATCTACAAGCCAAAGTGAGAGAGACCTCAGAAGAAACCAAACTTGCCAACACCTTGATCTCAGACTTCCAGCCTCCAGAACTGTGAGAAAACAAATTTCTATTGTTGAAGCCACCTAGTGTGTGGTACTTTGTTATTTGCAGCCCAAGCAAACTCATAGAAAGGCCTTGAGATTGGAGGATTATCCAGGATCGTCCAGGTGAATCCAGTAGGAAGTCTCAATAAGGACAATATGTGTCCTCTTAAGTGAAGAGGGAGGCAGGAGAGTCAGAAGGAACACAGCCCTGCCCACACCTTGGTTTTGGCCTGTGAGATCCATTTTGGACTTCTGACCTCCAGAACTGGAGATAATACATTTGTATTGTTTTAAGCTACTACATGTATAATAGGAAGCTGACACAGTGTCCAATAGGTATTTAGATGTATGGAGATAGTTTTGTGGAGACACCAACACACAGAAAATAACTGAAGCCCTTGCTATGGAAGAGATCATTCAGAGAAGTATTTAGAACAAGGAAGAGATGAGGTCTAGGGTAGAATCTTCTGGAATACCAACATTCCAGGAAAGGGTAAAATTTCACTGCTGTTTCTTTGATGATCAGCTGTCAGGACAGAAGTGTAGTCAGGTGCGGGACATGTGGGGAGACATTAATCCTTCCCTGAGTACCTTCTTGAAACGTGACAACTTTACAATACATTTGAAGGCTAGGACAGACAAGTTTCAGAAGAAGCCGTGAAAAGCAAGACTGTGAAATAGAGTTGCGAATTTAGCCAAAGGGGCTTTGCTTTTCATGGGCCAATCTCCTCCCATGAACTCATAGGCATTTGTACGTTCCTGCATCCTCTGTGCATCTGTACATTCCTGCATCTCTTTCCTACGGTATCAAAACCAATGATTTCCTTGTTTCTTTCCTCTGGAGACTAACCTGATTGCTTTCTGAGGTCAAAATTCATGCCTCCGTCACTGCATCCCCAGTTCTGATGTCTGGCACATGGCAGATGATTGGGGGATTGAAATACCAGGCTAATGACTACTTCCAACGGATGGATCCAGAGACCATGTCTGAGAAAGGGATCAGAAGAAGGAAGGGCCTAGGGGTCTGGGGAGTAAGATAGGCAACTGCTGCCGTAATAGAATCATGCTTTCCTCCTCTTTCAGGACTCCTTCCCATGCACCTCACAGAAGAACTATGACTGATGTTTATGTTTTTTTAGTTATTGAAGATGAGCCCAATTTGACTTACTTGATTATCAAAGAAACTATTGGCCACTGCTTCTCTCCCTCTTCACATCACTTTGGTGGTTTTACAAGTGGGCCCTGCTAGGCAGTGGGAGATGGTCTCATTGAGGTTTGACTTTTGCCAAACCTTATTTTGCCTTGGAGTAGAATACTTGGACTTGGAGAAAGCCTGAGATCGCCCTTTCTGCACCTGCAGCCCATGGGAGAAGTGAGCACAATCCCTCAGGCACAGCTCCTGGTGGAGCTGACAGCACAGTGCCAGGGCCTAGCTAAGCTGGCAGAGTCCCTGGAGTCCCAAGTTTGCATAGCAGGAAACCACAGACAAGAATCAACCATCCTTTCAGGTGCTTAGAGCACAGGCTCAGAGCTCTGGGGCCAGGGACGGAGACAGGACCTGGATAATTTGTGTTGGGAGCTTCTTTCCAGGGCATAGTGTAGCAGAGTCAAAGAGGGACCAGGCCCTTTGGTGACTCCTCTGTAGTCTGAAATGAGAGAGGGAGGTACTTTTGAGAATGAGGGAAGCTGGCAAGTGGCCCCTAAGCACCTTTGCCTGCAGGAGGAGCTGGAGTTCTTCAACTCTACTCTAGAGGAGTGATACTGGGTCTCGACTGCCCCTGAGCACTCCCTATGGGAGGCAATCTTGGACTTCTGAGGAGGTTATGAACTCGGTCCATGATGTGCTGTGAAATGAAGTCGTAATAGCCTGTGTCAGCCAATTCCTAACCCTCCTGCTGGTCAGGTGAGTCTGGCCCATGGAACAAAGGCTGAATGTACCAAGGCCACTCTGCTCTGACAGTGCGGTGGCCAGAGAGGCCCCATTCCTGCCTCTCACCATGCCCATGGCATGGAGTCTGCCACCCGTGTCCAGGAGCTCAGGGCATGAAAATATATGAGTTCTGGAGATAATTGTGGGCTTAAATCTCTGATCTGTTGCTTAGAGTCTGTGAACCTGGGCATATAACTTACTTTTCTGAACCCCATTTACTTTTCTGTAAAATGTGCTACAAAGGATTAGATGCAGAGAAGGAAAAGAACAAACTAAACTGTATGAATGCTCCAGTACAGAGCCTGCCACAGAGGAGGTGCCCAGAATGCAAGCTTCTTTCTGCCTGGTGGCTCCTTTTGTCCTCCCTTTTGACTCCTGGACAGGAAATTTGCCCCCTTTTCTGGTTGGTGTTCTGGGTCCATGCTTGTTATGCCACACTTCCTGCCTATCTAGTGACTCCAGCTTCCCTTCTACTTCCCCCGCCTGGTAGTCCAGAGCCCACCATGGTAGCCCTGGTGCCTTCTGCTGCTCCTCAGAGGTATATGGAGAGCCGTATGAGGTGGGAGGTACGGGCATGGCCTCTGGAGTCAGACCAGCTGGATTTCTGTGCTGTCCTAGATTGGTGTCCCTGTGCCTTATTTATCTCACCTGCAAAATGGGGATGGTGGTAACAATGGTATCTAACAACAGGATTTTAAAAAAAAATTGGATGAGTGAGTGCATGAAGTACTTGGGTGGCATGTGGTGAGCACTCAAGAAGTGGTTCTCAATTTCAGCCCAGGTCCTTCCTCTGCTCTTCAGAGGCCACTCCAGAGTGCCTCCTTGCCAGTTGCCACTTATCATCTCTCCTCCTGCTCCCTTCTCACAGCCTCCCCCATCCTTTCCTGTCACCCCAAAGCCCCCATGGCACCGGGTTGGTGTTGCCCGGCAGCATCCCCAAGTACACCCTCAGGGAGTTTCTTTACCTACATTTAACGTCAGACACATTTAGGGCTCTGGATTTTGGTTTTCCCTGTGAGCTAGCTGGGAGCCCATCCCTCTGAGTTTGGAGCGCTGGAGATGGTGATGGAGTGATGGGTGTGGAACCAGGAAGGGAGGGGGCGTTGTGACTGACAGCACTGAAGGAAGAGAAGGAGGAATAAAATGCCCCTTGCTTGTCCTAGACCCAGCATCTTCTTCCCCCTTTTTTTTTTCTTTGAGGACTGAGCACACTAGGGCAAGTAGAAAGCCAAGGACATGGTGAGCTTGGTGGGGAGCCAAGTACAAGAGAGCCAGGATGAAAGAGCTTGAGAGGGAGAGGAGGCTGTCCAAGGAGAAGAGAAGAAGGGGCGTAGAAGAAGGAGGAGGCCAAGGAGGTCCTGGGGAGCTGAGCTGCACCCCCTCTCGTGCTCTCTCTTGTTAGTTCACGGGCTCACCTAGAACAGCTGCCTGGCTTGCCCTGGACCACTGATTCATTCTGGAAGCTTCTTTTTCCATTTATTTTTTTGGTTTTAATATTTGGCTTGTGGGGATGGAGAGAGTCAGGAGTTTCTTGTCTTTCTGATGCAGCAGCATGTCAGAGTAGGGTCATCGGCCCCTATGAGGTATCAAGGGAAACATGCACAAAACCCACACCCCCCACATTTTCTCCCAGGCAGCACTCTGGGGAAGACGTGTGGCAATGAGGGAGTGGGGTACATTTTAGCGGAATAAATTAGTGGACATAGTCTTGGAATTCATGATGGAACAGAATGACAACACAGTCGACACTATTAAGTAGAAAACAATTCAACATTACATTGATTCCTTTAGGCTTCAGATTAGATCAATCTCTCCCAAACAGAAATAGCTATGGGGTGCCCGGTGCAATCTAGTGAGCCTAAAACGTGGATGTTGGTCCTGTCCTCCAATCTGCAGGCATGAAAAGAGTCATTGCAGGTGTTGCTTTGCAGCAGTAAAACGGTGTCTGAACTGGGCTGCATTCACAGATCAGGAACATAACTTAGGCTTCCATGGGGCAATGGGCTTTGGCAAAAACCTCCAAATGTCCTGCTTCAATGTGACCCTGGAATGTTTCCAGCCCACACTCATGTGGGGAATCCCCGTGGGGATGAATGACACTTGGGCGTCTTTCCTTCTAGCCCTTCCCACATTTTTCTCTTCTTAGAAACTAGTTTGAGGGGGGCAGACACTTCTGGAGTCTACAAAATGAGTCCAGAACTTGGACATTTTCTAGAGTTATGGTTTTCCCCAAACTTCCTTACACTAAGCTGTCCATGGTAGCTGCACCCACAAGGGCCCTTCTCTGAGACTGTGCCCAGACCACAAGCTCTCAAGCAGAGGAAATGAGGCACGGGGAGTATGGATTCCCAGTGAGCTAGCTGGGAGCCCATCCTGTTTGCTCCCATTTATAAAAGCATCAGGCAATGCAAGAGTGATATTACAGGGTTGATCTCCAATTTATGTTCATGTCAGAAGAGAGGGAAATGATATGCTCTGTCACTGAGGCACGAGAACTATAATTAGTGACACAGCACTTGCAACTCCCTCAAGATTGGTCCTGACCACCTATATATGGGCAGTTGGTGGGCTAGAGGACCCAGTCACACTGACATGGGTCTGAATGAAGGACATGGCCATCCTGGAGGAGCTTCAAAATGCTCTCTAAATTCTGACCCCTTAGGTGGATGAGGCAAGGGGTGTCTCCATGACACAGATACTTGCCTCCATGGAATTTCCCACAATGTAGAGGGAACAAGAATGGATTCTGACACTGTATATGGAGCCAATGTGGAGGATGGAGATACGTCGGTGCCTATTAGAAAGAGAAGTTGCCTGAGCCTGCGGGTTCGAGACCCGCCTGGGCAACTTGGCGAGACTTCATCTCTACAATAAATAAAAAAATCAGCCGGGTGTGGTAGCGTGCGCCTGTAGTTCCAGCTACTTGGAAGGCTGAGGCGGAAGGATCGCCGGAGCCCAGCAGGTCGAGGCTGCGGTGGCCGGGAGCGGCCACTGCACTCCAGTCTGGGCGACAGAGTGAGACTCCAACTCAAA
>CAUYQG010055249.1:0-51657 GCA_963574415.1 Tarsius wallacei | reverse complement strand
AGCCACCGAGCCCGGGTGTATTTCACAATTTAACATGGTATTTATCAAGCTTAGACTTTTTCTTCTTAATTTACTTTGACTTTTTCTTTTTTTTTTTTTTTTGAGGTGGAGTCTCACTCTGTCGCCCAGACTGAAGTGCAGTTGCCGCTCCCGGCCACCACAGCCTCCACCTGCTGGGATCCGGGGATCCTTCCGCCTCAGCCTTCCAGTAGCCGGAACTACAGGCGAGTGCTACCATGCCCAGCTAATTTTTTGATTTATTGTAGAGATGAGGTCTCGCCTGCCCAGGCGGGTCTCGAACCCGCAGGCTCAGGCAATCCACTCACCTCAGCCTCCCAAAGGCGCGGGATTACAGGCTGAGCCACCGAGCCCGGCTTACTTTGACTTTTTAAAAACAAGTCTGCTGAATTTCATCAATGCATTTTCAGCCTCTATTGATAAGATCACACAGATTTTTTGGTAGATAGATTTTTTTTCTAAGATTGAATCATCTTCACATTTCTTCAGAGCAGACTCTGCTTAGCATTGGGTTTGTTCACTCTGATATATAACCCTGATTATGTTCATCTATTGTACGTCAGCATACTTTAGTATATCTGTACTTCTTAGTGAGGCATTCGCAGTCCTGTTACAGAACTCACGCCTATCATTCTAAACTGATCTTTGACTTCTCTTTCACAAACTCGGGACCATTTTTCCTTCATGGGATAGGACTTACACTTTAAAATCTATCTTTGTCATTTACCCTCCACCAGGACTGCCTCTCCCCCCTTGTCTTCTACGTGTTGCTAACCAGTCTTCAAGGACCATTTCACTAACACTTGATATCTTTCCTTTTCATTACCACATTCTATCTCAAATGTCATATTTGCCATTTTAGACTGTAAACTTTTAAAATCAGGGAATAGAGTGTTAACAGATCAAATGAAAAATGAATTTTGATAGAACTATGAGGATAGAAAGAAGTCTTTAAGAACACATGATGATCTAGCTGAATAGAAACATCCATGGGGATCTATAACAAAGTTGGCTAATCCATGGCTAATCCAGTTTCTTCTCTCTCCTCTCCTATGTTCATGTATGGCATCGAGTCTCCTTTGGCAACTTTTTTTGCGAGGATCCCAAGTCCACCCTTAGAATCCTTCTCAATACCGTGTTCCAGGCAACCACTACACCAACTGATCAAATTGGCACTTAAAATGAAATCCTGTTTACTTAGGAATATAATAAAAGGCAGACTGTCATATAATGGAGGAATGAAGTCACTGGGAGAGCAGGAAAGCAGTCCAATTATTATGGGAGAAGAATCTGAGGAGGCCTCATAGAGATACCAATGGAGAAAGGTCTGAAAATATGGGTAGGACTTAGACAAATGAAGACTTGGAAGAAGGAGGCATCAGGAAAATCAATATGAGCCCAATGGAGAATAGTCACCAAAAAATGAATCATGAGATTGCACGAGAAATAAGGTGGAAAGAAAGACTGATGTCCAGTGATGCTTGGCTGTAGATGGCTTCAGCCTGTGGGCAACAGAAAACCATCACAAGCTTTTGAAGAGAGAAACAATAAAACCAGGTCTCATGAAACACATATTTATTGTCTTTTATGTTTCCTGCTCTGGGCTAAGTGCTCAGATTTCAGAGATGAACAAAACCTGGCCTTGTCTCTTTGTAGGATAGATGAGTAGAGAAATTAGATGAGAGTATCTCATCTGTAGATATAGAAATCATTTAAAAGGTCTTCTTTTTTTTTTTTTTGAGTTGGTGTCTCATGCTGTTGCCTAGGCTGGTGCAGTGGCATGCTCATGGCCACCACAGTCTCCATATATTGGACTCAGGAGATCCTTCCACCTCAGCCTTTCAAGTAGCTGGAACTACAGGCATGTACCATCAGGCCCGACTAATTTTTCTTGATTTATTACAGAGATGAGGTTTCACCAAGTTGCCCAGTCTGGTCTCGAACCCATGGGCTCTGGCAAACCTCTCACCTTGGTCTCCCAAAGTGCTGGGATTATAGGCACGAGCCACTGTACCCGGCCTAAAAGGTCTTCTGACAGTTCACTTTAAGTCTTAAGAGCTTGATCTGGCCAGTGGTCATGGAAACAAACGATGTATTTGAGAGATATTGAAGAAATTCAGTCAACTGAATTTGCTAACTGACAAGATGTGGGAGATGTGGAAAAAGGAAGGGTGAGTCACCCAGAAGTTTGAGCTGAGCTCCTGGGGGGATGGTAATGCCAGTAGCAGAGAACAGAGAGGAGTTGCAAGTTCTAGGGCAGCACTGTGTCAGCTCCAAGGACACTCCCAACTCCATGAAGGAAGAACATCAAGAACTTCAGTGGATCTAAGGATATCTCCCTGTAGGCTAACTCTCATGGTTCCAGGAAGGAAATCAGCAGTCCAATTAGAGGGCTGCTAAAAGAAAATACATATTTTTTATTGTAAAGTATTTTTTTAAGTGTTTATTATATTTCCAAACATAAGGATATATTAGGAAAGCTATATCTGAAGAGCTAGGCACACATATAGCTCTAAGACAAAATGTGTTATTTGTTTGTCCATCTCTGAAATTTTGTTTGTTTATTATTTATTTATTTATTTTTGAGTTGGGGGTCTCATTCTGTCACTCAGGCTGGAGTGCAGTGGCACAATCACAGTTCACCACAGCTTTGACCTCCTGTGCTCAGGTGATCCTTCCACCTCAGCTTCCCGAGTAGCTGTTTCTACAGGTATATGCCACCACAGCTGGCTAACTTATTTTACTTTTTTGTTTTTATTTTTTGTGGAGACGAGGTTTGACTATGTTGCTTAGGCTGGCCTTGAATTCCTGGGCTCAAGTGATCCTCCCATCCTGGCCTCCCAAAGTGCTGGAATTATAGGTGTGAGCCACTGCACCCAGCTAAACATTTAAGGACTCAAGACATTAACTAGAGGAAACACCAGGTGCTCTCTGGAATTACTTTCTTTTCTTTACTTGCTTTAATCTATCTACTTCCTAGTATTCTACTGTTGAGCATCTGTTGCAGAAAATATAGATTGGGTCACTCAATATGTAATTCAAAACCCTTCAACTTTTAGTGTCTGTATAGTAAAGAGGCTAGAAAGCTAAAATTTATACTTCCCAGTTTTCTTTGTAGCTAAGATTGTTTCATGTGATGTAGGTTCTGCCAGGGAGATGCAGTTATATGATACATGGAGCTAGAGGTGAGCGTTATGAAACAAAAATGGTATGCAAGGAGATCTGATTTTCTGGTGAGCCTGGTACAGGAACTATCTGGTTCTTCTAGGGAAGCTAAGTTGAAATTTGGTATTCAGTCCCTGGTACCCCTAAGTGCCACACGTCAGGCAGCCATGGCAAATAAGTACTACTATAACATAATGGGTATTTTTCCAGATGGTATTTTAGTGTCCAACCCTGGCCTCTGGTCCTGCCTTTCAGTTTAAATTATCTAGTGCGGATTCTGTGTTCTGCAACTAAGAACCTTCCTCAAGCCAATGGTTGATGGGGAGAGTAGTTATAGCCAAGAGACCTTCAAGAAATTGGTCATCTAGACTGGATGATCTGATTAACATTAGAGGATGGGACACGTGAAACTGTCATGAGATGGTGAAATGGCTACTTAATGACCTGGTATAAAAAGCCTTATTACAGGCAAGTCTTTGCAGACCCAGTGACTGATGTGACAGAATATTATGAAGGATACAGATAATGGAGAAGGCTGGTTATTTCTAACAGCCCTTAAATCTTAAAGAGAAAATAATGATAAGCTCAAAATCTTATCTTTTTAAGTTTATTTTATTTTATTTTGAAGATGTGGGGTACAAGTAGGGATTAGGTAGATAAGTGGTCATTGCATAGGTAAAGTGTGGGCCTCCTTTGATTCCCACTTTGCCTGGTTTGAGATCAGGTACCCTTATTGATGTGATGTGCACCCTGCCCTCAGCAGTGTCCCGCTACTGCCATTCCCTTTCTTATAGTATTATTTTTAATGTTCAGGGTCCACTTATGAGTCAGAACATGTGGTACTTGGTTTTTTGTTTCTGAGATAGATCACTGAGTATGATAGACTTTAAATCCATCCAAGTTGCTGTAAAGCCCATAATTTTATCCTTCTTTATGGCTGCATAATACTTCATTGTGTATATGTACCACATTTAAAAAATTCAGTCCGCTACCCATTGAAAGTGGACTGGATATTTTATTTTAATTGACAATAATTACAACTATTTAGGGCGTAAAATGTGATGCTTTGTTACATGTACACATTGTGGAATGATCAGATCAGACTAACATACCCATTGTCTAAAATATTTATTATTCTTTTTGGTGGGAACATTTAAAATTCTCTCTTTTAGCTATGTTGAAATACACAATATTATTATTAACCATAATCACCATGCTGTGCAATGGATCAACAAAATTTATTATTCCTAATTAAAACTTTGTACCCATTGATCAATATCTCCTCTTTCCCCATCTATCCCCCCAACCTCCACAGCATCTTCCAAGCCCCTGGTAACCACCATTCTGCTCAGTACCTCTATGGGTCCAACTCTTTTAGATTCTACATATAAGTGAGAGCATGTGATATCTGTCTCTCTGTGTCTGGCTTATTTTACTTCGCATAATGTCCTCTCGGTTCACCCATATTGTTGCAAATAACAGAATTTCCTGCTTTTTATAGGTTGAATAGCATTCCATTGTGTATTTATTTTACATTTTAAAATCCATTCATCTGTTGATAAGCATTTTGGTTGTTTCTATGTCTTGGCTTCTGTGAATAACACTGCAATGAATGTGGGTATGCAGACATTGCTTCTGCATACTGATTTCAATTCCATTGGATATGTACTCAAAAGTGGGATTGCTGGATTGTATGGTAATAACATTTTTTAGTTCTTTGAAAGATCCACCATATTATTTTCCAAAATGGTTATACTTACTTCTAATACCACCAACAGTGCACAAGGTTTCTCTTTTATTCCTATCCTTATCAACACTTGTTATCTTTCATCTTTTTGATAATAGTGAATCTAACAGGTATGAGGTTATAGCTTATTGTGATTTTAATTTGCATTTCTCTGATGATTACAGATGTTGAACATTTTTTCTCATATGTGTTGGCCATTTGCATATCTTCTTTTGAGAAATACCTTCACATCCTTGGCCCGTTTTATGGTAGGGTTATTTGCTTTGACATCATTAAGTAGTTTTAATTTCTTGTAAATTTTGATATTAGCCCCTTATATATGATTTGCAAATACTTTCTCCTAATATGGAGCTGTCTGTTCACTCTGTTCATTGTTTTCTTTGCTATGCAGAAGTCTTTTGGTTTGATAAAATCCCACTTGTCTATTTTCGTTTTTGTTCCTGTGCTTTTAAGTTCTTATTAACGAAATTACCATATTAACAGAATGAAGGCCCCAAACCATATGATCTTCTCAATAGATGCAGTAAAAGCATTTGACTAAATTTAACATTCTTTCATGATAAAAGCTCTCAAAAAATTAGGTATGGAAGGATTGTTCCTCAGCATAATAAAGGCCATATAAGACAAGTCTACAGCTAGCATCATACTGACCAGTGAAAAGTTGAAAGTTCTTCCCCTAATATTAGGAACAAGACAAGGATACCCACTCTCACCTCTTCTATTCAATATTGTACTAGAAGTCCTAGCCATAGCAATTAGGAAAGAATAATAAATATAAGGGAACCAAATTAAAAAGAAATAACTGAAATTGTCTCTATTTGCTGTTGATGTTATTTTATATACAAAAAAGCCCTACAGACTCCACCCAAAACTGTTAAAAATGATAAGGGAATTCAGTAAAATTGCAGGAGACAAAAATCAACTTACAAAAATTAATTGTGTTTCTATATGCATAGCACTGGCATAAAAACAGACACAGCAAATTGAATAGGACACAGAACTCAGAAATAAGCCCACATTTTTATGGTCAATTGGTTTTTGAGAGAGGTACCAAGAACACATAATGGGGAAAGGACAGTCTCTTCAATAAATAGTGTTCAAGAAACTGGATATCCACATGCAGACAAATGAAAATAGCTCAAAATTTTAAATTCAGAGTTCTAGGCACAATTTGAGGATTAGGGAGTTTCTATGGTAATGCTCAATTAAAGTTTTGGGACAAAAAGCAGATGTAAAGTTTGAAGCTGTAAATTATAACATAGGTTAAATTCACAGCCTTATCAGGTTACTTATAGGAAAGTCAGAAAAAAAATCATGGAAGAATGAGACCCTAAGAATACGAAAGAAAGCATTTGGAAGGATTAATGATCAAAACACTCACATCTTCTATCCCAACAAGTCACCACTTTTGCAGAAGTCCTTCCTGGCTTGGTTTAATTATTGTTACCATGCATGGTGATGCCAAATTTCCTCAGCCCTTCCTCCTTTCATTTTATATAGATTAATAGTTCTCAATCATGGGATTCTGGATGGACCTCCAAGAATTCTGAGGATAAGATCCAGGCATCAATATATATTTTTTTCAACAGCCCCTCAGGTAATTTCAATATGCAGCCTTGCTTGATCTTTGTGCCAATTAAGAATTTCCTTACTGATTTCATGAAATTACTGGGTAATATATGTGAGAATCAATAGGAGGTACCTAGTAACTTTGGGCTCTGCT
Organism: Tarsius wallacei; assembly: GCA_963574415.1. Lineage (NCBI taxonomy): Eukaryota > Metazoa > Chordata > Mammalia > Primates > Tarsiidae > Tarsius > Tarsius wallacei. Next base: position 45,004 of record CAUYQG010055249.1, on the reverse strand, counting down.
GCTTCGGAGGTCTTTTTACCTAAATGAAAAAAGCTTCCACCCGAAGACATAAAGGTGCTGATAAACTGGAAGTTGAGAATGCCACCTGACCTTTTTAAGACTTTCATTACAGGCAAAAAAAGATTGGGGTTAGCTGGGGTGGTTGATTCTCAATATCAGGAGGAAGTAGGGTAATTGTAGGACTGTGCAGGGATGGAAGAGTATGTCTGGATTCCAGGGACTTTCCTTGTGATCTCCTAGTACTGCCATGCCCAATGGGTTGTAGGTTGGCTAAATTATTTCATACACTCTAGCCATGCTCACTGCCAGGTCTAACTTTGTCTATCAACAAAACCCACTTGTAATGGCTCATGCCTGTAATTCCAACACTTTAAGAGGCTGAGGTGGGAGGATTGCTTGAGGCCAAGAGTTCAAGACCAGCCTAGGCAACATGGTGAGACCCTCATCCTAAAAAAAGAAAAACATTAGCCAGGAGTGGTGCATGTCTGTAGTCCCACCTACTTGGGAGGCTGAGGTGAGAGGGTCACTTGAGTCTAGAAGTTTGAGGTTGCAGTGAGCTGTGATTACACCACTGCACTCCAACCTGAGTGACAGAATGAGACCTTGTCTTAAAACAAACAACAAACAACAGCAACAAACTCACTTAAAGCTTAAACTTCATGACAGATTTTAAATTTTCAACTTTTAAAATGTAACAATGTTGTTAAGGACATCAAGAAATATCATTGGGGATTTTTCCTCATCATTATCAGTTTCTATTTAGTCATCTCCTCTGTTTTTTTTTTTATATTGAAAACATGAAATCTCCATTAAGTGGAAATCAGAACTTCTTAAAGCCTAATTTTCAAAAACAGAACTCAAAAGCCACTGAGATATTCAAAGTTCAATGAAGCTAAAAAATCCACTTGCCAACACTATGATTCGTGGGAAGTCAACTGACCAAGGGACTTTAAGGATTGGAACCTCATACAGAATGGGGATATCCACAGCAAATAATGGGCATATCCTACTATGCATGTCAAAGTGCCTGCCTAATCTACAGTCCCAACTGAAAGGAAGTATATGCTTGGTTTGAAATCAATGTAACTTCCTTGCAACTTGTTCATCACTGATCTGACTAGAGCTGGGTGTCAGAACCAAGGGCAGACAGTAAACAGGCTGGTGGGTGCTATCTGTTATATAGCATAGGGTGTTATTAGACAAAGGTGATTTGGATTAAGTTCAGAGAAAAGAGAAGGTTGACAGTGGCTGCTAAGCTAAGGAGCCTAATAGAGAAGCTGGAGAGGCCATGAGGCCACATGTAACCCCAGATCAGGAAGCAGATGCTATAACTAAGCAGAAGTATGGGGTGGAAAAATACACACAGCAGAGGGGGGAGTGGAACTTTGCAGCAGGACTTACAGACACAGACCAAGTAACCAAAGCAGAGTGATGACAACATCTGGGCAGACGGGTGAGGATCAGGAGTGCCCAGTGCAGAAGGCCTGGGGCATGGCTCTGGGAGCCAAGGTCTGGCTGCTCTGGACTTTGTGTTCTTGGACGTCTGTGTAGTCCCTGCTCACCTTCCCACTTCACCTGGCCTTTGAGACCGCGTCAGTGAGTCCTTGGCCCTTATGACAGAGTAAGAAAAGAGCAATGAAATTGAGCAAAATATTCCAGGAATCAAGAAAGCAGCCAGTCAACACAGGAACAGTGACATGGGAGAATGAGCCCAGAGAGAAGCTGCAGACAGAAACTGCTCCTGCCTCGAACCTCTTCCTCTATACTACTGTACAGTGGTCAGTGATGTTGCACACAGTGTCTCCAGGGGCCAGCTCACCACACAGAGGCCAAATAAGGTCAGCAATCTGCTGCTACTAAGTGAGGAAAACTTTGTGTTTTTACAAGTATTTTCAACAAGAACTGGGAAAAACATCAGAAGCAACGGAGACCAGAAGGCAGTGAGGTGAGATGACACTCAAAGTGTGGAACAAAAGACTATCAATCAAGAATTCTATAGCAGCAAAACTATCCTTCAAAAGACAGAAGAGAAACTAAGACACTTACAGATGAACAAAAGGAGAGAAACTGTCTTTAGTAGAACTGTCCTGCAAGAAATCCTAAAGGGAATTCTTCAGGCTGAAATGTGAGGACGGCACATAGTAAAGCCACATGAAGAAGTGAAGTGTACCAGTAAAGGTAACTATAAAGTAAATGTAAAAGACAGTACAGCTGGGCTCGGTGGCTCAGCCTGTAATCCCGCGCCCTGGGAGGCTGAGGTGAGTGGATTGCCTGAGCCTGCGGGTTTGAGACCCGCCTGGGCAACTTGGTGAGACCTCATCTCTACAATAAATCAAAAAAAAAAGACAGTACACATGTGTTTTTACTTGTAGCCCCTTTCTTCCCTTATCTGATTAAAAGATATCTGCATACTGTAATAATCATAAAACTTAAAAAAAAAAAGAATTGGAAAAAAGGCTTGTGGTTAGGGTGACCACACAACTTACTAGTCACACTTGGATACTTTGGAGATTGAAAGACTGTGCTATTAATAATTATATGGGGTAAACAGGTAGAAACCAAACTACCCCAGGTAAACTAGGATGAATGGTTATAATAACACGTTAGCCTTCAGCTAACCAGAAAGCAGAGACTTCCCACCCTCTGGTCGTATCAAAGCTGTAGTATAGCTTCTTTTAGAACTGCACTACAATCCTGAGTTTAATTCTGGGATTTTTGCTTCCCAATAACTCAAACCAAACAAAATGGGACCATAAATATTCAGTCCCAATAACTGGCAACATTCACTGCTGTTGAAAAAAGTATGAAATTCAGCACTCCCAGAATGTCTTTTCTGGGAATCCCACAAAGTCATCTTGCTTGTCTGCTAAACTGACTGTTCTGTGCAGCATCACTTCATGATTGAGCCAAAGCAAATACAAATTTTTTCTCAATCCTCATCCAGAAGGGCCACTGCCTTTTGGAATTGGACTGTGTAACCAGCCTTTATGTTACAAGATACAAATTCTGATGATGAAAACCACAGCTATGATGGTAATTACTCAACTTCAGTCAAAAAGACTATTCTCTCTGCAACTTTGTTTTCTTATCTTTAAAATGGCACAATTAGCTGGGTGTGGTTGATCATTTTTGTAATCCCAGCACTCTGGGAGACTGAGGCAGGAGGATTACTTGAGTCCAGGAGTTTAAGACCAGCCTGGGTAACATAGCAAAACCTCGTCTCTACTAAAAAAAAAAAAAAAAAATTAACTGGGTGTGGTGGCGGGTGCCTGTAGTCCCAGCTATCTGGAAGGATGAGGCAGAAGGATCACCTGCACCCAGGAGGTTGAGCTTGTGGTAAGCCATGATTGCACCACTGCACTCCAGCTTGCGCCATAGAATGAGATTCCGATTCAAAAAAAAAAAAAAAAAATTAAAATGGCAACATAGCTCACAAAGGATTGTTTCAATTATGAGATAAAATATGTAAGGGTGCTTTGTAAATGTAAGAAATCCTTTAAGTATATGTAATTATTTAGGAGCAGGTGATGAGGAGAGCTATTACAATATAGAGAAAATATGACAGGAGTCAAAGCACAAAGACCTGAAGACAAGGCCTGGTTCTATTATTAAATTGTTGAAAGGCAGAGAAAAAGTGTTTTGAGCTCTAGGGGCCTTGTTTTTCTCTCTTTAAAAAAATAGATTTGTGAAAATTTAAAGAAAGAATGTGATTGAAAGTACTTCAGAAAGAATTAAGCAATTTATAAAGTAAGTTCTTCCTGTTTTTATCAAAAGATTATATTATGTATATACTAATGTTATATAATATATATTATGTATATAACCATTTATGGTTAATTGGAGACTACAAAGAAGATAGTAGACAATACTTGCATTAACTCTCAGGCTTTTAGTACTCTTATACTCTTATATTACTTGATGACTGTTATCCTTCCTATTTCACCAAAAGAACATTTGTCAGATCTGAGAGCAAGATAAATTTCGTTTGTATTAACTCATTTGATCTTTTGTCTTCCTGTGAGTTCCCAAACACACTTTCTTCCCCAAAGAAATTCAAATGTCATTAAAAAATACAGAGCTATCAGCAAATAAAACAATTCCAAGAGGAATAGATTTTTCAGAAATAGGCATACTGTCTAACTTGTTAATTGATGTTACCTTCCTTGCCCTGAATGCTTCTGTCAATAAATATTTCAATAGACTAAAATCAGTTCTGTTATTTCCAAAATTTGGGCAATATCCATGGGAAACCATTTTGTTTGGGAATACTTGAATTTTTGAAATTATAACAATCTCAGAGAGAGATGCTTGTGAAGAAGATGTTTTGTTCAATGTTAACCATTTGGGATTTTGCTGAAGAATCCTTCTAGTGCGTCTATGCATTTATAACCACAAAGCTGGCAAAACTTTGATTCTCATCAGCTCTTGTGAGACTGAAACAAAGAAGCCTGCTTATTAGACTTAAGTGCAAAACTCTACTTCTTTCAGATCAACTGCATAGTGTTCCCTATTTTTCTGTGAATTACAAAATGCTTTTCATTTGAGTCTTTTTTTCAGAACCCTCTTATTGCTTACAAGGTTAACTTCAGGAAAATCCAAAGAACCAAAACAATAGCTTAATGTTTCTATCACACATCAACTGTAAATGAATATCCTATCAATTCTACCAGTAAAATTAAATAGGTATCTTTTAAAAGAATATGGAAAAGCTCTAGAGATCTACTACCTCTTTTATTCCAACACTTGATCTTCTTGGGAGAAAACCAGGGAATTGAGTTTTTCTGTACAGCAAATTAGAAAATTTTAGAAATCAATTCCCAACCCCACACACTCCCTCAAGCGCTCTAAGATACCCCAGCATTTCATTCATTCACTTACTCATGCTTTTTAAATTCCCTACTGGATGCCTAATATATAATTAATGTTAAAAAGAACATAGAAAGATATTTGAATATGTTCTTTGCATTCAAAGACTCTTTCATAGAGATAGGTTTTATTTTGTTTTGTTTTTTCTTTTCAGAGACAGGGTCTCACTCTGTCATCCAGGCTGGAAGTGCAGTGTGCACAATCATGGTTCACTGCAACCTTGAACTCCCAGCCTTAAGTGATCCTCCTGCCTCAGCCTCCTGAGTAGCTGTGACAACAGATGTCCATGCTCAGCTAATGTTTTTAGTCTTTTGTAAAGACAGGGTCTTGCTATGTTGCCCAGGCTGGTCCCAAACTCCTGGCCCTAAGCAATTCTCCTGCCTCAGCCTCCCAAGTACTGAGATTATAGGCATGAGCCACTGTGTCCAGCTGGTAGTTATTAAATATAAAGTTTAAATGCCAACAAAGAAAAACAAGACAAAAGGAGTTTTATGGCAGTAAATGAGAAGTCCTCTGCTCCTCCAACATACATACCTCATCTACTTTTTGTTCTGAATGTGGGTTTGATGCATCATTTGAAATGCTCAGTCACCTGAACTAGTAAACCTCACACCATATACACCTGAACCCCAGGGGTGCAACCATCAAGTCCCATCAATTCTACCTCTAAAATGTTCATTTAAGTATTCACCAAGTCATTTTAAATGGTTCTTATTGAGCATTATTAATGACATAGGCAAATGCTTAGGAAAAAACAGTGAGGTAAAAAGTAGGATGCAAAACTGCATACAAATATTAACTAGGTTAAATATATCTATGCATTGTAAAAAGACAGGAACAAAATATAATAGCATGTTAACAGCGGCTACTCTGTGGATGATGAGATTAAAGGTATTTTTTCTTCTACTCTTAAAAAGTTTTCAAGTTTTCTCTAGATGTATAGCTTGTATTGTTCTAATAGTTTAACTAATTTCAAATAAAAATAGTACTATTTTCTGCTGCTTCTACCCTTTGATAACTGTGTTAAAGATACTATGGAATAGAGCTTCATAAACTTGCTTTGATTCCACAAATACCTTCAAATGGAACCCAGCATATCAATGTGTCATTCTCATTTACATATGAGTTTAAAATGAAACTCATGTATATTTTATCCCTTTGAAGTGTCTTGTGGTCACAGGTGCACAGTTATGGGTAGAACAAGATCTCATATGCTCAGCTGTGCAAATAGCAGGTGATTCCTCACAGGCATAACCAAAGCACAAACACTGAACTGCCCGTGAAGTCGGACATAAGGTAGCTCTGTGTGAATACTGTGATTTTATCTCATAATTTACCATCTTTGGAAAGCCTGGTAGAAGAAGTCATTCAAATAAATTTGCAAGCAACAAAATGAATAACATATTATAGAACTGTAACCCAAAGTATAAAAGAGGCAGTCATGGTTCGACTATTGATATAAACAAATGATTTAAATAAAAACATACATACATGGGGGAAAACAGACACATCTACAGCACAGAAGAATTCACAATGATTTATGTAGATACTCTTCCTTAAACAGAGTGTGCATAACTCCCTACCCTCAAATGTGGACTGTGTATAGTGACTTCCTTCCAGAGTTCGGTATGGACAGAAGGAAAAGGAGTAACTAGAGAAACCTGACAAATGCTCCATCAGCCAGGTGAGGAAGTTCAACATCAAGAGAGACATGTACGTGGATGGTAGGCACCACTGATAGAATGGCATAAGAACAGCACTTTATCCCTGCGGTCTTCCTCCCCAAAATGCGTAATCTCTGCATAACCGTGAAAAAAACAAGCAGATAAACTCAAGTAAAAGGACACTCTAGAAAGCACCTGACCAGTACTCCTGAAAACTGTTAAGGTCATCAAAAACAAGGAAAGTCTGAAAAACGGCCACAGCCGTGAGCAGCCTAAGGAGACATGAAAACTCAATGAAGTGTGGTATCTTGGATGAGATTCTAGAACAGAGAAAGGATTATAAATAAAAACTTAAAAAATATGAATTCAAATAAAGTATGAGCTTTAGCTAGTATTAATTAGTGTATGAAGATTGGTTCATTAGTTGTGACAAAGGTACCTTACTAATGCAAGATATTAATAATAGGGGAATTTGGATATAGAGTGTGTGAAAATTCTCTGTTCTATCTTCATGAACTCTTTTTATAAATATAAAACTATTCTAAAATAAAAAGTTTAGCTGTAAAAAGTTTCTGTACAGCTAATTCTATTGTATAAATAACCTAGTGTTTGGTAGAGGGCAACTATGCTTGGTAAAGCATAATAATAAACCATATAGGAGGCATATTAGTGATAAATTAGCCTAACCTCCTCACCATCCTCTTTCCTTCACCCATTTCACAGATGAAAAAATTGACAATGATGTATTTAAGGGATACATTTATATATTAATTATGTTTAAGAAAAATAAATCTTTAATACTGTGGCTAAAATCTTTCTAATTCCAGATAACTCTGAGAAGAATGATAACAGTGTTCATGCATTAGATTGTGTCACAAGACTTGGGTTTTACTTCCAATGCCTCCATAAAAGTAACTTTATTACCTCAGGCAAATAATTTACCCTTTTTGACTCTCAATTCCTCATCTGTAGAAATAGGGGGCTGATCTATAATACTTCCAAATTTCCTTCTTACTTTCCAAAGAAAAGAACAGGCTCTAGTAGATTTTTTTTTTTTCCTCTTCAAATCCATCACTCAATAACTCAGGTTCTCACCCTTAAAAATGCAGATAAAAATAGTACCTACCTAACAGAATTTTTGTGAAAATTAAGTAAGATAATATGTGTGAAACACTTAGTGTCCTATGGTAAGAATAAAATATTTAGACGCTGCCTTTGTACTCTTAAAATGACACTAATTATAGATAAGAACTTAAGCTTGATAGTGTGAAAGACAGATTAGTATCTAATTGATACTTTAAGACACATTCATAAAGGAAGTGCTATAAAGGAGAAAAGTTTGGCCAGTTATAGGATGTCATTTTTCAGGGATGAATACTGATATTTCTCTATTTTCACAGTTCTTTGGACCTCTTAACCTGTTAATTGCAATGCTCTCACCTGGGCTATGATTTTGTGTGAAAAGCATGTCATTCTCAATTATTCATACTTACAATGAGTGAAAGGGGTTGTGGGCTGAGGCATGAGTAACAATGATTTTAAAAGACCAGCAAATCAAAAAGTACATTCCTTTTGAAATATGCCTTTATGCTCGTTTGTGAGATTTAACATTCTCAAATATCACTACCACAGGATGTCAATTTTATTTACTTGGTAAACAAGTCTGTGATAGAGAAAGTTATTTTATAAGGGATTTCCATAGATAAGCAAATGTAAATCCTAGAAATTATTAAAAGTGGACTGTAGAAGTTAAGCAAATATAATGCAAATAAATGTTTAGCTTAAATTATTCAATCAATGTACTGGTACCTTTAAGTGTTACAAAGCCATCACTAGTGGACACTAGCAGAGTAGACAATAGCTTATGAGTCCTCTCAGTATTGTTTGCAAAAATAGATCTAAACTGTCAGAATTTGAGGATTGTCACATAAGCAGATAACATTAGTTGTCACTTCTAATTTTTTAAAACCTCCTCATAACATAGCTATTTAACTGACACTCTACGATGGTCAAATGTTTCTCAGTCATAGTTTGCATTGTGGGGAACTTTATCTAACTTATTACAGAAGTATATACTATTCATCTTGGCACATGAGTCAGCCTCCCACCCTCTGAATTGCTGCTTCCACTAGCAATTGAAAATTGGGAAGGCACAGAGAACTTTTTGCTTAGGAAGTTGACAGCTCTCTTGACAGTTCTTGGATAAAATGACCAAGGTAAGTGGCATGTATTGGTTACCTTCCTAGCATGTTTCTACCTTTTCTTGTCCTAATAGCTCCCAATTTCTTCTTGATACCTGACATTGTGGGCAAGCTGACTAGCCTCTCATCTTAAGAGGCGGAGAACATCACAAAGACTAAGTCAATGCCCACAGTGACTAGTTCAGGGCTCCATATATAACCTAAGCTTTTCCAGTCAGGGTAAATCTTAGGAATTGTTTGAGAATACTGGAACAAAGATGCTTGATCTTTTCTCCTGGGTGAGAATGAAGAAACATGTAGCTGACTGTAGGAGTGCTGGCAGCCATCCTGGCTTCATGAGTGGCATTAACTTGGTAGAAAGCTAATAATAGGGAGGGCTGGGTGGCAATACAGAAATACACTAGATTCTTGAGACTTGATTAGACAACTGAGTTAGCTTCTAGGTTTTCTAGTTCTAAGAGACAGTAAATTCCCTTTATAATTGATGAGGTCTGACAATTAAGTTTGTGAACCATCCTAGAAAAAGTGCTACATATCTCATTGCTGAAAATCACTACAGTCACCTTCGAAGTACTCCCCTTGGGAAGCTATGCACAGACACCAGCACCTAGTCCACCCATCAAAGCAATTTTGAAACTCTTTTTCTGGAATGGCCATCAGAGCTATCATTGTATTACCCTTGATGTCCTGAATGTCATAAAGATGTCTTCCTTTCAATATTTCCTTTGTCTTCAGGTAAAGAAAAAAGTCATTGGGGCTAGATCAGGTGAGTAGGGAGGTTTTTCCAATACAGTTCTTTGTTTACTGGCTAAAAACTACCTCACAGACAATGCTGTGTGAGCTGGTACATTGTTGTGATACAAGAGCTCCTTCAGGACTATTTTTGCACTCACCTCTCTCAAGCCAAGATCTTCAGCTAAGATTTTCCTGTTTCTCTGTGATGTTTATTTGGTCTGCTATGCTTCTCACAGTCAGTCGATGATTTTGACACACAATTCAATAAGTTTTTGCAATGTTTTAATCCGTTCTGCTTGTTACTGACCGTCCTGACCTCTCTTCATCAGTGATTCTATCTCTCCCTCCAGAAAAAATATTTAATCCACTTGTACACTGTCGTTTTCTTCATAGCATTATTCCCATACGCTTGGACTAACATGTCCCTGATTTCACTTCCACTCTTACCAAGTTTAACAAGAAATATAATGCTTGTTCATTGCTCTAATTCAAGCTCTGACGTTCTCACAATGGCACAAAGAAACATGCAACAACGATAATGAACGCCACTCAGCAAGACACCACCACATGTCAACACGAACACAGCTGTGAGAAACTGATTTACCAAGGTTATAAAACCTTACCGAGTTGTTTGTACAGTGCTGCCAACGTTAAGTGCAAAGTGGCAAGTTGGTGAACTTAATTGTCAGAGCTCATATGTCAGTTTAAGTTGTGTTTTTTTTGTTACTTGCAACCAAAAGCATCCCAATGACGAAATAGCTAACAATGATGGAGAACAAATGTTCTCTGACTTACTACACTCAACAAACCTAAGAAACCATTATGCTTATTTTCCTACCTTTACAGATATGGAAACTGAAGAGGGAGAGAGAGGCCGTATAACTTGCTTCAGCTAGGAATAGTGGAAGTGGGATTCAAACTGTTTTGTCTAATGCCAAAAGTTCATTCTCTTAACCACTATGCTAATGCTTTTCTCCCACACTGAAAAAAAATTAGAAAGTAAATTAGACATCTGAAAAAACATGATAATTTTAACTTCTCAGACCCTAATTATATAATTTCACTTAGCTACAAGTTCATATCAAAGGGGAGGGTTGGTTGTAGTTAAGGGAAAAGTACTTTAAGTTTCTAATATCAAAGTTTTCTAAATCAGAGATTTAGAATTTTCTAATAAAAATGATATTTTTTCCTGATTTCCATTACTTACTTCAAGTAATTTGTGGGGCACTTTTTGGTTCCTAAGCAAATTTCTTTGGTGTCATTAACTAAAACTAATTAGCTAGATACTATTTTAGGATAAAGACTTTGTTCAGCATATATAAAAAAACAGGGGTTTATAATTAGTAAACAGAATATAGTCATACTTACTACCTTCATACCAGTGTACATAGTATAGAAAAAAGATATAGCTTTCTTCCTCTCGTAACTTGTAGGAAAAATATTCCCTAAGGAAGTAGAATATATAATTTAATTGTAATTTTTTATTCCAAAGATTAACATACTCCCCTTCATTTTACAGAACAATGTTGTTAATTTCTTTTTGGAAGCTTTTTTTCATCTCCACATTCTTCTGTGGAATCTGTCCTGCCTCTAAATGTGGGTTGAAAAGACAGAATTCTTTACCTGGGAGCTCTGCATCCTACTTTCTACAGAAATTCTAATTCAAATTGCAAAAATCTCAAGACCTGGGATCTTATCTTGTTTTCTCAATCTCACTGCTTCACTTGTGAGATGTTAGATCAGCTGCTTTTGTTGGTTCAGTGTGTAGTGAGAAGTTCACGGTTATGTATAGTTGACATACGCACACATATTTTCACAGCCAGTGGCCTGTTTTTCGATGCCAATAAGGAAGAGTTTGTTTATACAATCAAATCAAATAGGTTTTAGGCCTACTTTCTGGGCCAATAAATGTATTAACTTAGAGTGGAATGAGTATCCAGTATGTGCTGTGAAAAGGATGCAAACATTTGGCAATTCAAATTGCTCTATATGAAACCATCAGGACTGAGAAATGAACACATATAAATAACATCATGCTTCCAGAAAACGGAGGGAGATGCAGAAATGTATTGTCTTGGAGTCATGGTTTATGTCATGATTTATGGATAGTAGTAGGCAATCAAAACAACAGAATTTTAAAAAAACCCCAATAGCCTGACACACCATCCTCTTGTTAAAGACAAATAAATCCTTACACATATAGTTAAGAATGCCACATGTAGAGTTCCCAAAAATGTCTATATCGGGGTGTCATCATTTCTTTCAATCACATACGCTGGCTGCATATTCCAAACAATACACAAAAGTAAAATTTTCTATCTCGTATTGCAACTCCAGTATTTCTCCCCAGTGGTAACTACCACTAACATTTTCTTGAGTATCCTACAGAAAGAAAACAGGCATATAACCCTTCTCAAAATGTTCAGTTACAGGAATGAATATATTGTGAACACTATCAGTTTACTTTTCTTTTTTTTTTTTTTTTTTTTGAGTTGGAGTCTCACTCTGTCACCCAGACTGGAGTGCAGTGGCCACTCCTGGCCACCGCAGCCTCGACCTGCTCGGCTCCGGTGATCCTTCCGCCTCAGCCTTCCAAGTAGCTGGAACTACAGGTGCGTGCTACCACGCCCGGCTAATTTTTTGATTTATTGTAGAGATGAGGTCTTGCTTGCCCAGGTGGGTCTCGAACTCGCGGGCTCAGGCAATCCACGCACCTCAGCTTCCCAAAGGCGCGGGATTACAGGCTGAGCCACCGAGCCCGGCTAGTTTACCTTTCTTATCGTGGCAGTCTTTTTTTGTTTTGTTTTGAGTTGGAGTCTTAATCTGTGCCCAGGCTGGAGTACAGTGGCACGCTCACGGCTACCACAGCCTCAACCTGTTGTGCTCAGGTGATCCTTCCACTTGAGCCCTCCAAATAACTGGGACCACAGGTATGAGCCACCATGCCTGGCTAATTTTTTGATTTACTATAGAGATGAGCTCTCACCAAGTTGCCCAAGCTGGTCTTGAACTTGTGGGCTCAGGTAATCCTTTCACCTCGGCCTCCCAAAGTGCTGGGATTATAAGCGTAAACCACTGTGCCTGGCCATGGCAATATTTTGATGTCAATACATTCAGCCCCACCTCAAACTTTCTTTTTTTTTTTTTGAGTTGGAGTCTCACTCTGTTGCCCAGACTGGAGTGCAGTGGCCACTCCCAGTCACCGCAGCCTCGACCTGCTGGGCTCTGATGATCCTTCCACCTCAGCCTTCCAAGTAGCCGGAACTACAGGCGCGCACAACCACGCCTGGCTAATTTTTTGATTTATTGTAGAGATGAGGTCTTGCTTGCCCAGGTGGGTCTCAAACCCGCGGGCTCAGGCAATCCACTCACCTCAGCCTCCCAAAGGCGTGGGATTATAGGCTAAGCCACCAAGCCCGGCTACCTCAAACTTTCTAACACGCTTAGTATTCTATTGAATGTATATACATACCATAATTTGCTTAATCAGATTTTTGGTAATGGAAATTTCAGTTTCTAGTCCTTTCTCCTTTTTATGTCGTTGCAAATGATGCTGCAAGGGATTTAATCTCATATAGATCTTGGTATACACTTCTGTGCATATATAATGGGTAAATTGTAACAAATGGAATTGCTAGACCAAAAGATTATGTTTTCAATTTTGAGAGATCTTGTCAAATCACCATCCCTCCAAAAATATTCCACCAGTTTACATTTCCACTAACAGTTACTGAGTTTCCCACATAGCCACCAAAAATAGATCTTATCAGATATTTCTAATAAACCAGTCTTCTTCAAAGAGTCACATTTAAAGAGGCACAGTTTAACTCAGAAACAGAAAACCAAGTACCACAGGTTCTCACTCATATATGTGAGCTAAATGGTCACAAAGATGGAAATGATAGACACTGGGGACACTAATAAGTGGGGAGGCAGGAAAGGGGTCAGGGGCCAGAAATTACCTATTGGGTACAGTATTCACTCTCTGGGAAATGGGCCACCTGAGACCCATTCCTCACCACTACACAATATGTCCATGTAATAAAAATGCACGTGTATGCCCTTAATCTAAAATAAAAATGGGAAAAAACTAAAGAGACACAGCTCAAAAGTTAAATAAGACACTTCATCATTTACTTGTATTTATCATAATTTTAAAAATTTAGTCCAATTTATAAATATTTTAACAATTCTCATAACTGCCTTCTTCTCCCTCCAAAACTCCTCTGCACTGATGGCCCTTAGATCCTCTCCTGTCAACCCCCACTAAGTGGTACTTCCCACTAATGCCAGTGGACTCCTCCAGCACAGCCAGGAAAGTTTCCACTTTCTTGTGACTCACATGACTTCCTCCCTAAACCCACCCTGACTACCAATCCCTTGGTTGCATCATTCCTCTTAGCCTTTCTCCTCTTTTCCTCTGCAGCTCTTAGAGAAGAAGGAGAAATTGAGCATGAAAATGCTGCAAATGTGGGTGAGAAGTCATGAACGCTCACTTTCAACATTGGTGATCTGGCTGCCATATACATTTTGTTTCATTTTATTCATTTATTTGAGTTGGAGTCTCACTCTGTTGCCCAGGTTGGAGTGCAGTGGCATGCTCATGGCCATCGCAACCTCAACTTGCTGGGCTCTGGCAATCCTTCCACCTCAGCCTTCCAAGTAGCTGGAACTACAGGCACGTACCACCATACCTGGCTAATTTTTTTATTTATTGTAGAAACGAGGTCTCACCAAGTCGCCCAGGCTGGTCTCAAACCCCTGGACTCAGGCAATCCTCTCACTTAGGCCTCCCAAAGTGCTGGGATTACAGGCTTGCGCCACTGTGCTCGGCTTTGCAATATACATTTTTAAATGTTTGCCATCTTGATAGATAAAAACAGGCACCTCCATGTTTTGTTTTGCATGCCTTTAATTACTAGTGAGACTGTCTTCCATATCCATTAGCTATGAATATGCATTTCTTGTGAACTGCCTGCGCATATTCTTGACTCATTTTTATTTTATGTAAAGCAATGTTTATTGGTTAGTAGGTGCTCTTTGTAAATTAATGAAATTAATACAGGCTGCATTCTAAAGACCCTGGCTCACTTGGATGGAGCCAAGCACGAGGGAGTACACCTTTAAGTGACTCTGACAGTGTTCTCTCCAATTCTAGCTCTGCCTGCTAAACACAGCATGCTCACGTGCTGGTTTCCACAGAATGTCTTTCTGTAGGAGCAATTTGCTAGATTTTTTCTGTGCAGTACAACAGAATTTAGTCTTCTCAAAAACAAACAAAAAATGTGGTGAGGGAAGATGATTTCCGGTTCTTCTCTGCACTTGGGTGAGAGGTTCTATGTCCCACAGAGAGAGCAGAATCCATTCAAGTATTGTGTTATCTGAGGGCCTATATCATGGGACGAGGTTCTCGAAAGACCTGCTCAGAATTTAAGTCCAGATGAGACAGAAAAGGACTCCAGGGAAAGAAGAATGAAAGAAGTGATGGAATAAATGTTTTTCTTCCTGTAGAATTGAGCTGATGTTCTGCCATATACTGGCCATTTTCACCTTTTCAATAGAGAAAGAGCATTCTGCTCAGTGGTACAGAGAATACTTTCTTCTATCTCTAAATCTTGGCTACTTCCCAGGGTGCAAACCTTGGGTTCCTGCTCATTTATCTTTACCTGCTGTCCCTGTAAGAACACACCAAATCCCATAGCCTTAGGAAACACCTATTCTCGGGGGCTGGGGCTTTTCCCCTGTTTACTTCACCTCTCTACTTGGATGTCTCATGGGCAGCTCAGACTTAACTTGTCCAGATCTGACCTTTTGGTTTTGCCCCCAGATCTGTTTTCCATGTTGACCTCCTTCCATCCTTCAGTCCAGTCAAAGCATTCCCCAGTCACTCAGTGACTCTGTTTCCTCTTTCCTCTCCCTTTCTCACAACTCCCTCATGAGACCCATCAGCAAGACCCTTGAAGTACGCTTCCAAGATACATCTTCACTCTGCCCTCAAGAGAGGACATACCCATACTCAATCCCCTAATCTAAGCCCCCATCATCCTTAACCCGAGTTAGGGCAGTAATCTTCTAAGTGATGTTCCTCCTCTATAATTCATTCTCCAAGAAGCAGCTGAAGTGCTTGTCAAACACCAAAATGCCTATGTCATTCACCTGCCTTCTTCTCAGTGGATACCCATGCACTGAAAACTCTTTATCATGGCCCACAAAGCCTGGTACAATCTGCACCACTGACACCACCTTCACCTCCAGTCTCTCTCTTCCCTCACTTTACACTAGCCACATTGATCTGGTGTGAGTGTCTCAAATGTGCTAAGCCCTTGTCTACTAGGAACCTTACACGAGCAGTTACTTTTATTTGGAATCTTCTTCCCCAGGCTATTTGCACGACCAGATTCTTATCTTGGAGCTCTTAGCTCATGTCACCTCCTCCAAGAAGCCTTCTCTGACCACCCATCTAAAATGTTCTCCATTAGTTATTCATTACTGCATCAACTTGCTGTTTCCTTTCTGCAACTCATCACATTTTGTAAATATCATATTTATGAGTTGATCTGGTTTTAGTAGGTTTTATGTTTGTATGGAATACACTTGTAACTCTGGCTTTTAGAGTAGTCCCTGGCACAAAGATAGTCAATAAACATTTGCTCTCTGATCAACTGACTGACTGACTGACAGACTAGCTGAATGAATGAATGAAGAATGGTTCTTAGAGTCAGTTAAAGTTAGAGGGCTAGGACTTAGGGAAAAGGAGAACATAGTTTAAGAAGGGAATGGGCCAAGTGCGGTGGCTCCTGCCTGCAATCTCGGAGGCAGGAGGCAGGAGGATCACTTGAGACCAAGAGTTGATAATAAGTCTGGGCAACATAATGAGACCCCCATCTCTACAAATAATAATAATAATAATAATAATAATGATAAATTAGCTGGGCATGGTGGTGCATGCCAGTGGTCCTAGCTACTTGGGAGGCGGAGATGGAAGGATTGCTTGAGCCCAAGAGTTACAGGTTGCGGTGAACTATGATTGCGCCACTGTACTCTAATCTAGGTGGCAGAGTGAGACACCTGACTAAAAAAAAAAAAAAATTTAAAAAGGGCTCTGGGATCAGTGTTTCTGTGGGAACTAAATGGAAGTTGAAGGCTAAGGTAACCTAATCATTGGATATGGAATTTGTACTTAGTATGCAAGCTTATACCAAACATCTGACATATGGCTTCATCATAATTTCTGATATTCAAAGTTCTCCAAATCATCTCAGAGTAAGAGCGTTCATTCTGTATTTCAGAAGCAGTCCACTGTAGTAGATAAGAATACAACTCTAGTCAGACTGTTTGAGTTTGAATCCTGGTTCTGACATTTTCCAGCTGTGAGGCCCTAGGCAAGTGGCTTCACCTCTTCACACCTGAGCATGCCCCTCTGTGAAATGGAGATGATAATGGGTCATGCCTCACTGGGCTGTGAAAATTTAATGAGCTAATAATCAAAACTACTTATAATAGTGTCAAAGACTTAGTAAATAGTATAGAAATGTTAGCTGTTTGTGTTATATTTCCAGAAATGCTGGTAAAATTTGCACTGGGAGAGGATGAACTCAGAACATTCCTTCCAGCAATACAGTATTCCATGGATCCAGCCACATGAGGGAATTCATAAAGCGTGCACAGATAGAGATGCTATAATTTCATTGCTATTATTACCTTGAAAGAATTCACTTGAAAGGCTAATTAGCTACACATACAGTCTTTTAGAAAATGCACAGAAACCTTGAACAAAGCTATGGTCAACTCACTGAATGTGAAATCTATATCAGCCCTAACAGGTAGCTTTGTCATGTGACTGCCCCTCAATACCTCTAGAGATAAAGCTCTTAGAAATAAACGTTTCTATTATATTAACTTTTATCATGGATGTTACTTCATTATGCTAATGGTCTCCCTATTGATCAACTCTATTCTTCATTTTTGTCATCAATCAGGAAGAGGTAGGAAAATATTCAAGGACTAGGAACAAATGAATATAGGCACCAGCATAAATACTATCTCAGTCTCACCACTTTCACCTTTAAACTTTGTGTTATGAGTGTTTTAAAGGTTAATGAGGAATTCACCAGACAGGTTCACTTGCTAGGAGAAGGTGTCTGACCATCTCAAGTCTAATAACCTCTCTCCCTGATACCATCTGTTCCTACAGTTAGTTACACTTTACTCTGAGCTGTGTCAATATCCATCTCTATTATTGTCTGACTGCATTTTAACTCTTGACAGCATGTATTACTTACCCTCCTACACTGTGAATTCCTAGAGGACATAGCCACGATGGACTCATCTTTGCTGGTACCCTGATGAGGCTTCATCAAATTGATCTGAACATGTTAAATAGTTGACATATAATAGAGTACTTCAAACAGCATTTCTATTGAAAGGTAAGCTCTTTGATAGCAATAATTTTTATCTGTTTTGCTCCTATGTGTGTATCTAGAACAGTGTCTGACATACACTGTTAGTACTCCATATACATTAAGTGAGTGAATAGAGGAAATCCTATAACTGAAAGTGCTATTTATCCGGATGTGGTAGCACATGCCTGTAGCTCTGGCTACTTGGAAGGCTAAGGAGGAAGGATCACCTAAGCCCAGCAGGCCAATGCTGGGGTGGCTGTGAGCATGCCTCTGCACTCCAGCCTGGGCAATGGAGTCAGACTCTGACTCAAACAAACAAACAAACAAACAAAAAAGTGATATTTATGTTTCCGGTATCATAACAGGCCTGAGAATGACTCTGAGGTTGCAACAACTATATGAAAGTGGACAGTGTCTTTGAAGACTATTTGGTTTTCCCATATATACTAGTCTCTGTTGCACTGTGCACACCTTCTACAAACATGAATACAGTCTCACTCTGAAATATGCCAACTTAGGTTAGAAGAAATCAAATTTGCAGAATTTCAGTCCTGTTGTGGTTTAATTTACACAGTGCTTGATTTATTCACAGTTCCAAAGACTTGATTGGATTTCCAAGGCCTCAAGAATATCTAAGCACCAGCTTGGAACTAGTGCTCCCATGGCCATCATCTTTGCAGCTGTCTAGGGGACACAGGTTGCATTGTCTTGTGTAGCACTCAGGATTTGCTTGTTGAGAACAGAGATTAGCTTGTGTATCATGCCCCTTTTGGTGAGGACTCCTTTAACAT
This sequence comes from Tarsius wallacei, assembly GCA_963574415.1. NCBI lineage: Eukaryota > Metazoa > Chordata > Mammalia > Primates > Tarsiidae > Tarsius > Tarsius wallacei. Next base: position 26,345 of record CAUYQG010055249.1, on the reverse strand, counting down.
TTTTACTTTCACATTAATCGTGTGAAAAAAATTACATATCAATATCAATTGACACCAACCAGAGAGAAATTTTTATTCTACAGAAAGGATACTGTAGAATAAAAATATCTACATGTGGCTGAAAAATGTCCTGAGCCTGCATCATTGTGGCCTTGGGGACATCTGTTTATCCTATATATAATCCTGGTTAAGTGGGCCATGGGGCACTCCTCAGGCACCATGGCACAGACTCATATTGCTCCCTGACTGAATGTTTCTCCTTGGCATGGCCAATTTATTCTTTGAAATTCAAGTCCTGGGAAGAAGTTTTTGCTCCCTAAGATCCTAACTGGTAGTTAGGATCCTGACTTGGTGTGTCATGACTGCCTGACCACTTCTGAAATATCACATCAGTGCATTATTTAAAATGACGACCTTTAATAACATTGCCCTTTTAAAAGAAATAGAAATTCTTCTTGGATCAATAATAATTTAAAACAGGTTTTAAAGAATAAAAGAAATAAAAGGCTATTACTATTATGTCCTATCCTCCTATGAATAGCATCCATAGGTAAATCCAACAAAGTTAAAAATGGTGGCATTTTAATAGTTTAACACCCACCAGGGTATTTATAACATTATTTCTAAGGAAAACAAATTTTGAATACCAAACAGCCTACCCATCCCTTTTACCTCCTTCTCCCATCTTCTACCTCTTTTCCATCCACCCACCCATCCATTCACCCACCCACACATCCACCCATCCACCCATCCATCCATCCACCCATCCATCTATCTATCCATCCATCCATCCATCCATCCATCCATCCATCCATCCATCCATCCATCCACCTTTCCATCTGAGTGTCTATAGTGGTCCTTATACTGGACTAGGAAGTGGATATTCAAACATGGATTAAGACATGGCTCATTAGGGAACTCATAAATTTGGTGTTGCATGTAATGTGAGAGGACATTAAGAAGACAATTTATTAAATAAGATAATATATTCAGAGGAATCTTTCTGACAATGATTGCATTTAAAATATGTTAAGTACAGGGAGCTTATCATACTTTTGCTTGAATAATACAAACCAACTAACATAACTGCAACATAATTGCTTTTCTCTCTAACACATCAGACAAAGGAATAGAATTTGCTGCTTTAAAAAAAACAACAACTAGATTCTTCAGGAGTCAGAATGTAATTTTCTGATGTACTTTAATCTTTGTCTGCCATTAGTTGTAATTGCTGCCATAAACTAAAGATGGTAAAGAAAAAGCATAGCATATGGTTATATGAAATTTTTACAAGAAAAGTATTATTTTGACTGATTTAATATTTACCAGAATGTGCACCCCATGGAAGGAGAGACACAGAACATTACAATGTCAATTTCTTTGTCACTGGGTTTAATTTCATAAAGAATTTATGCCCACTGTCGTTGTGCTGAGAATACTAAATAATCATGATGAATGTTGTTACAGAATCTAGTTAAAATGTCACTTGTCTCCTCTGAGAAAAGACAAGAAGCTACTAAAACGGATAAATCTTGTCAGAAGTAACAGTTTACCACTGCCAAAAAAAAAAAAATACTAATTTCCCACGTACTAAACAACTAAGGTGACACTGAAGAAATACTTAGAAATAAGAAGCCAAGTGCTGGCCTTTCTGGTCTGCAGACTTGAAGCACATGGGTGTTCTGTGGCTGTTTACTGGATGACTGGATGACTCAATTCTGAGTTTCCTTAGCTGAGAAGTATATTTTTGATAACAAGTTATAATAACTAATAGAGTTCTGGAATTTGATTCACCATCAACAGGGAAAAGGGATTTGGAGAGAGGAAGGAAGTGACAAAAGATCAGTGCTACCATCTTCCTCCCTGCAGAAAAAAAAAGGGGAATGTCAAATTTTATAGCAAAGAGCTCTTAATGTTGGAGTGCTTGAGTCTACTTCCGAAGAACTACATTCCAGTCATTGGAGAAGTATCAGAAATTTGCACTAATGGAAAATTTTTGTGTGTATTACAGGATATATTGAATTCTAAAAGGCATTAGTGGCAAAGTTTCCCAAGTTATTAGTTTGCTCTCATGCCTCTACTTTATTTAATGGCATCATCTTTAATTAAAGAATTATGTGTTTGCGTCCCCAGAGTGTTACTTTCCTCACCAAACTCAAGTGTGAGGAGCTCACAGTGCTGACTCTAAACATTAGCTCATTTGTCTGAAAAACAAAAAAATGCCAGCAAGACACTTCTGGGTTTAGCACTTCCTGTTAAATTGTATAACATTTATCTTCTAAGGAATAGCACTCTCATTCAAGAAAACAACCACCCAGTCTGGTGCCAAAACTCTTTTGAGGAGGTTTGAATTACCACCCACTAATAAGAGAAAAGTTTGTAGAAGCAGAGGCCTCAGTTGAGCCAATCAAAGTATGCAATATAATAAAGGCTAAACAATTATTCTAAAATATTTCAACTATTTTAAATTGAAATACTACCATGCGGGGACATGAGAAAAGGGTAAAATTGCACCCAGAGGTATGAAAACTAAATTGTAAAATACAAGTTATGAAAGGACTTGACCTTCAGGAAAATGGTCATCTATTATATATTTAAATAGTTTTCCCTGGAAAAAAATTATTACTTCATTTAAACTTCAATTTGGTTTTCAATATTTGAATAATTATTATCTAATGATGATGTCCTTGTACAGACATGATATTTTCAAATTCATCAAACCAACACTGTAGTGCTGGGACCAGGTAGAACAAAAGAACCAAAAAGAATTAACTTCCCTTATGCCATCTGAAAATGGACAAAGTAGCTTCCAGGTTTAAAAATCTCCCTTACTACCATATATTTTCTCAGGTCACATAGATGAAAATCTAGTTAAACATGGTAAAAAAAAAAAATTCAAGATCAAAATAAAAAATTGGCTAACACCTTCACGGTTACTTCATTAGGGAGATGGAGAGCAGGTAGACCCCCAGGTGACCTATAAGGCAACCCCTACCCCATAAGACTTGTGAGGCAGCCAGCTACATGATGTGGCAGTTTTCATGTCACCTAAGAAACATCTGGGAAACATGCCCCAAACCACTGGGGTTAAATTCTTTTCTTACGGCTGAAGAAGATATAAGCAACAGGATATCAAGGTAGATGCTACAGATTTAGAAAATAAAAAGCACAGAATACCCAGTTAAATTGAAATTTTAGATAAACAATCTTTCAGTATAAACATCTATTGTGCAATATTTGGGCAATACTTATACTGAAAAAGAATATTTGCTGTTCATTTAAAATTATAATTTGGCTGGGATTCCTGTATTTTATCTGGCAACTATATTCCCTATGTATGGGGGAAAAAAAACAAAACAAAACATACTTCTCTTTCCTCTTTTCTCACCTGAGAGGGGCTGTGGGGAGGAGAGAAGGAATGAAGCCATCAGACATCACCAGTTACTCAGATGTTTCAAACCTGTTGGGACACTGCTAAATTCACCTTTTCCTAAGCATCAGGTAGCAACAGATGGGAGAAAAAAGCAATTTCAGCCGAGATACGCAGCTCCTCACCACTCTGGCCCAAGCTGTGCTTCCTTTTGATAGCACAAAGCCCAGATAACATTAGGATGTTCCAACAAAGTTGCCAAATTCATGCCTGCTCATATTTGACTTCTGGACTTCTCTTCACAGAGGTGCTTTGCTAGGGATGACAATTGTGTCCCACTAAACCTGTATGTTGAAGTTCTAATTCCTGGTACCAAGTAATGTGATTATATTTGGAAAAAGAGTTATTGTCAATGTATTTATTTAAAATGGGGTCCTGCTGGACTAGGGCTATTCTCTACTCTGGTATGCCTACTATCCTAATAAAAAGGGGAAATTTGGACATAGAGACACACACACACAGGGAAGACACCACATGAGGTTTACGCTGACACAAGCCAAGGAACTGCCAGAAGCTTGGAGAGGAGAGGGGCTTGGGTGCTTCCTCAGTGCCTTCAGAAAGAGCATGGCCCTCTTACTCTTTGGTCTTGGACTTCTGGCCTCCAAACTGTGAGAGAATAAATTTTTGTTGTTTAAAGCACTCAGTGTGGCATGTTGTTAGGGCAGCCCTGGGAAACTGATATATGCACCAGGTCAGCATTGTATTGTCTTTTGTTCTTTGTTTTAAAAAATTATTTATATATTTAAACATTTACTCTGTTTATAGGAACAAGGCTGTAAATAATTGCTCTGGCTAAAGCCTGCCTTGTACCCCCATCTGAGGCTCTGTTCCTACGCAGCAGTCCATATTCCCAAAGATTGAAGTCCTATAGAATCCCCGATCATTAAGAAACTACAGACTAGCTCCTAACTACCCAGAGTGGATCGTCCATGGTTGCTCAATCCTGTGGCAGTGATTCTACCTAGCTGCTGAGATAAATACCTATCCAAGGACCTCCCTGCTAGCATTCCTTTAATCACCAAGACTTCCTCCCCAGGTTATAGGTAGTATGACTTCTTCAACCTTCTGTTCTATCACGGGTGGTCACTAAGCTCTTGGTCTCAGACATTTCCTCTCTTTGACCAAGTATCCTATTATACTTCAAGTAGAAACACGAGAAAATATATATTTGAGAACTATTATGTCTCTGCACATTGTTTTAAAAGTACAAAGTGAAAAAATAAAGAAATGAGATGCAAGAGGGTATCCTAAGAGCAATGCGTTTGCATGTAATATTCAGGTAAGTTTTGTCTGAAATTTTGGACAAATAGGTAGGCTATTTTTTAATTCAGTCCTTCGAAGTTTTAAAATAAGACTCACCACTTCTGGGCAAGTCTTAAGATAGAGTTAGATTCATTCCAAACACTTTAAACAGGTATTTCTCAAAATGTGGTCCACTAAACCATCATCATCAGCCAGTTACCATGGCAATGCCCTGGGTTCCACTTTAGAGCTACTGAATCATTTAGACTCTTGGGAAATAAGATTTGGGCATTTGCTCAGAAAGATTTTTATGGATATTAAACTTTGAGAGTTGACATGCTGTAAAATGTTTTGGTGGGAATTTAACTAGAATTCCTGTGTTTTATCTGGTAACTGTTATTTCCTAGGTGTGGAAAGCTAACACTCTAAATAGTCTCCAGACTCCTTTTCTACATTTTTACAAATTGGATTTGTGTTTTTCAGTTTCCAGTCAAATAGCTCCAATGTTAAGATTTAAAGCCTCCATACTAGTGCCCTTCAAAGAGTCCTCTGCCTCTAGTTGCATCAGGGATGTGTGGGGGCTACCGACTGAAAGACTGGCTCTGGTGGAGGGTGGTATCCAGGGGTAAAGTTAGCAATGGGCAAAGAAAGTTTTGAAATGTTAGCTTAAGGCCTTCCAGGTAAATTTACAATACAGGGCTATTGTTTTAATGTGTGGTTTCTAAACATATAAGATTCCATTAAGCTTATTTTATGAAAGAAGACTGAGATAGCCGTCCCATTAAACCTGAGTTTTAGTACTAGGAGAAAATGCTGGAGTTTTTGCTCAATTCTGGCCATGATACAACATTTGAATGGAAAGAAACCAATATCTCAATAGAGAAAAAAGCATTTTATAAGTCTTTCTTAACCTTGGAAAGTTACTACAGCAAAGCCAAATGTAGCGAAAAGCACTGTCAATACTAAAATAAGTGTTTTTGTTATTCAAACAGCAATGGATCTATTTTTAGGGCTGCAACAATATATTTGTGAATGTTCCTTGTTTTTACATGTAAATCAGAGAAATAAAACAATACTTTGAAGAAGTACAGACCAAAGCTTAAAGTGACAGAATTATTTCCAGATATTACCAAGAGTATATGAAGTGTGAGCTCTTTTTGAGGATTTAAATAAGCATATCTTCACCCTCCCCCTTAAATCAGAATGACAAGCTGCTCAGTCCCTATAAAATCATGTACTCCATAGTAGACATTAATTTGAGGTATTATCAGGTTTATAAATGTGCTGTTCACATATAAATGGAAAACTATGGCTAAATGTATGCCATGAGCTTTGGGATTCTTTTTGGATAGTGGTGAGGAGTGTGAGTGCTGCCACCCAAGCCTCTGAATCCCTCTTCTTCAAGCTTAATGCTCACAGGAATCACCCAGAGACCTACAGATTGGGCTTCGGTGGTCTAGGGAGAGCTCCAGCCCATTCACAGACCACCCATGAGAAACAAGGCTCTAACTTGTATTATTGGGTGTCAGAAAAAGGAGGAAAGTAGAAAAAAAAAAAAGAAGAAACACAAAAAGATGGAAAGCAATATTTATTGAGTACCTACAGAGTACCAAGAAGCAGGCAAGGAACTTTGATTCACAAATTGTACACAATTCTTTCAGACTGATGCTGTGACCTCCACAACTCAAAAGACAGAATAATCCTGCTAAAAGACAGGAGATATCAAGAATTCACAAAATGTTTGAAGCTGAAAAGCAGAATCTTGAAGAGAAGATAGAATAATATGTAATAATAAAATTGAATTTAAAACTAAAAAAGCTATTGGTCAGTGGATAGAAATAAATTATCTTCAATATCCATGATTCAATGTTCCAAACTTGCCCTATCATAAGAATCGCCTACATTTGGTGTAACAAAAGTATGCAGGCTCCACAACCAGTGACTCAATCAGCCCAGGAGATTCACATAATTATTCTATTCTATGACCAGAAAATACTTGTTTTGCCTTTAGGAATTTCAAATCTTTAAATTTTAAAGTGGTCTTATTCTGCTTCAATATGCTCAAGGAATACAACTCAATAGAATAGAATACATAATACAATAGAACAGAAAGAAGAGAAGAGAAGATAGAGGAGAGGAAAGGGGAGGGGAGGGGAAGAAAGGAGGACGGAAGAGGAGGAAAAAGAGAGCAGTAAGGGCCCGCAGCTCAAGGGACCTGTCCAAGATCACCCAATTAGTGTAATAGTGGAGGCCGGACTTGTTCCCATTTCTCCAGAGCCCAAACTCAATAAATGCATTATAACTATAAAACCAAACAAAATCATTTTGAAACAGAGTATAGGAATCAGAAAGATTATCTTCTCCAGAATTTTAAAAGAATAAAATGTGATTCAATGTAGCAATCATTATTCTGTGCAAGGCATTATATTAGGACCTGCAGATGACACAAAAATGGATGAAACAAAAATCTCTCCAGTTCTTACTTAGATATCTGCGGTCTAAGTACCACCCACTTGACAGATGCAATCAAAATTCTGGTACCCACAGAGGGCCCTCTCATGTTAACCTCCCTTCCATCCCTTACAGAATGATTCCTGTATTAGACTAATTTTTGCTGGTCCATGTTTTATAGAAGTGTATGTTCCCCCATAGTCATTAACTACAGATAAAATCCCCAATGTACAGAAGTCAGCTGGGTATTAATGTGAACAAATAAAGAGAAGGCATAGACCATCAGAAAGTTGACCATCTACTGGGCTTAGTAGATACCAAGGAAAAAACAGAAATCTACAGTGCATTTTTATTGCCACCTATTTGATACCTATGCTGGAGCTATAATATTTATTTATTTTAATGCAACCTCATGGGTAGTATTACTGATAATATATAGATGCTCAGAATTCTTTTCTGTTGGTTAGGACACAAGTTTTCTAGTGCATTACTTCTTATTTTGTGGATATTTGTAAGTTTATTTTCTGGATCATCTTTTTTGTGGTTTCTCTTCTGAGCTAATCAAGATTATTAATCAATCATTATCCTCTATAGCATATGCACAGGCATGTATCTATTCATTTAAACATTCAACAACATAAAAAGCTCTTGACAACTCCAGGAATATTAAAGTTTTTAAAAAAATTTGATAGTACTACTAATGAACATGTATTGAATAACTACTATGTGCAAGGCACTTTTCTAAGCATTCCTAAAATATTAACTGATTTAACCTTTATAAACAACTCTATTAAGAGACTGAGACAAGGAGAGGTTATGTAACATGTCCAAGTTTACAAAACTCGTAAGTTGGTGTTTGAGCTCAACAAATCTGACAAAGTATATCTCACAGCTAGTAGTAGTTTATTAAGCTTTTGAATGCACCTAAGAAGTAATGTGGTATAGTAGAAAGGGCTATCTTTGGAATGTGACAAATGTAGAATTAGATCTTATCTCTATCACATATTAGCTGTATCCCTTTGGGTAAGTTAGTTAATATCATTTGGCCTCAGTTTTCTCACTTGTTAAGTGGGATCAATAATATTTACTAGGCAAGGTTGTGGAGATAATTAGAAGTAATGCATGAAAAAAAAAACAAAAAACTAGGACAATACCTGGCTTATAAGCAATGAATAAACATTAGCTATTATGATCATCTATAATAAAGATCAATATTTTTACTTGACTTAAGGCTAGTATGCTATACATAAACTTTTAGTGCAATATAAGTTATGCAAGATAAAAATAATAGATTTTTACGTCAGTATTTGTTCACATGTGCATACTAGGCAATTTATAGTATATATTAGACATCAATCAAAATATAAAAGTCAGTATTACCCAACAAAGAATAGAAGTAAATTATACATGGCTTGAAATATAATATAAAATTTGTGAATGTAATGATTTCTTTGTTGGCTTGATTTTCCACATATTTAATATTCTGGCTAGAGGGAATTACTAGTTCTTAATACATCCACTTGAATAATGCTTATACTTAAAATCTCATTAATTCATCTTTCAAAATTCTCTCATTGCAGGAATATTTTGTTAACATGAAACTTTATAGACAGTGTGACTAGAAACATGTTTAAGAAAAAGGTGCTGGGGAAAATCAGATCATGGTAGTTAAGCTATCAGTGATTTTGAAATTATATTTCACAGGTTTAAGATTTACAAGTATATAATCTAGGTTAAATGTGTGCTATCAAAATGATATTTTAAAATATCAGAAATCAGTCAAGTGTGGTGACTCACGCCTAAAACCCTAGCACTTTGGGAAGCCAAGGCAAGATGATCGCTTGAGTCCAGGAGTTTGGGACTGGCCTAGGCAACATAGCGAGAACTTGTCTCTACAAAAAGACTAAAAACTTAGTCAGGCATGGTGGTGCATGTCTGTAAGCTCAGCTACTGGGGAGGCTGAGGCAGAAGGATTGCTGGAGTCCAGCAGGTCAAGGCTGTAGTGAGATGGATCCTGCTACTGTATTCCAGTCTGGGAGACACAGTAATACTCTGACTCAAAAAATAACATAAAACATAAAATATCAGAAATGGATACAATGATATTCTGACTTAAATGAATTATCAATGACTAATCCATACTGTAGATGTAAATTTTTTTTTGTTTATTTTTTTTTTTAGCATTTAGATTATTAAATTTTAAATAGCAAGCAGAGTGGGAGGACACTGGGCCTTCACTCTCTGAGTCTCTCTAGTGTATTTCTGCATTGCTCCTGACACTGCATTTGCCTGGTGTTTCAGTTCCAGCACTGCAGGCCATATTTTGTGTCCTGTTTTGAGGAAATTAATTCCCATCTTAGTGATCTTGCTTTTGTCAGTTCTCTGGGGAAGTACTACTTTCTACATTCCCAAATATTGTTTCGTAGGGTTTTCATTAAAAGGAATGAACTCCCTCATCCCCAATACATAGACACACAAATACATATTTATAAGGACTGATCACAAAGAAATAATAGTACCAAAAGCAATTACAGGCTGGGCTCACACCTCTAATCCCAGCACTTTGGAGACTTAAGTTGGGAGAATTGTTTGAGGCCAAGAGTTTGAGACCAGCCTGAGCAACATAGTGAGGCCTTGTCCGACAAAAAAAAAAAAAAAAAAAATTAGCTAGGCATGGTGGTATGCGCCTACAGTCCCAGCTATTCAGGAGGCTGAAGTGGAAGGATCACTGAACCCAGGAGGTTGAGGCTGCAGTGAGCCAGGATTGTGCCACTGCATTCCAGCCTCCAAAGTGAGACCTTGTCTCAAAAAGAAGAAGGAGGAGGAGGAAGAGAAGGAGGTGGAGGGAAAAGCAAGTTATAGAGAAATATGTAATATGATTCCATTTATGTAATAAAATGTACTACATTTTTCTTATGGATATATACATATTTATACAAGAAGATTAAACGGGGGTTGAAAAAAATACAGATTCACAGCCATAGAGTCTCTGATTTTATCTTTTATATTTTAATTTTGAGGGGAAAATGAGACTGGAAGCAAATATCACAAAATATTAACTTTTTTAATTATGGAGAATGAAAACAGAGGTATTTGTTATTCTTTGTACTCTGTACCTTGTAAAATATATTACAAATAAGAATACTATACAAGTTAGCAAAATTATGTCATAGGAATGGTTGAATTTTACAGCGTTTAACTGGGAAGTAAAAACCATTTTGAGACAAAGGTTTTTTATTTTGAAAACTCTTATTTGTCCTGCAATTGAGTGCAATGGGAAATAAATAATTTGCAATCAAAAAGGTCAGTAAGTATAATTTAGTCGTTATGAATTAGTAATTCTTTCTGTATTAGAGATACTTTATTGAAAAAATTAACATCAGATTATAGTCCACATAAGCCACTAAGGAATTAAGGAAGGCATTCAGTAGAAATTTATACAACTATCAAAATGATTTTAAAAAATACACATTTAAAGAGAGATTGAGATTGCTTCTCAGACAATGACACTATATTTTTTAGCAAAGAGTTCCCAAACCTCTTGATAATTTGGGAAAGGAGTAGTCCCAATTTACATATATTTCCAAACTTCACTTTGGTATATAACTGTAGGTGGCTCTTAGCACTCCCAATTTTTCTTGCGAGCAGTCAACACAGTGACAAATACAGCTCTCTGAGCTCTATTTCATACAATTTCCCCTTTTCAACCTCAAGTGGAACACCAACAAGAAGCAAATGTCAAACCGGAAGGAAGGATGGGATGCAGGGAGAAGATAATCAGCCCTAGATAAGCACACCCTGAACAATATTTATTCTCCATCTCCATTTTATGGGACTTATTCCAGCAACTGGAGCCTTATTTATGATGAAAGCATAAAATATGTCCATTTTAATTAAATTACGAAAACAAACCCAACCAGGTTTTTCAAGATAAATCATTGTTCTAACTGAAATCATTTTCAGCCTAGAAATTTCTGCAGCCTTAAGTTTGCTATTCACAATCTAATGGAATAAATTAGCCAAAGACTCACTTTTTTTCTCTTAGTCTAGTAACACTTCCAAATAATTCAAATGCATGTATTATTTATGGTTGGTTCTTAGAAAAATGTTGGAATTTAACATATTACAATGTTAAAAGAGAAATAGTGTAGGAAAATACATCCCTGCTTTAGTTTAAACTGTTGCATAGTTTAGAATTTTAAAACATAAAAAATTTAAATGTATTCACGTTATTGTATTTTTGCTAATCCCATGAGTCAAGACCAGAATTATGAGGAAGAATTTGAATAAAAAGGAGAAAGAAGGCAAGGGGCTGGATCTACACCACACACTCTCTGTGTGATCTGTGGCCACTCAATCTTTCTGGGCCCTTTCTTCTCCATCAGTAAAAAAGGTTTCTGAGACTTCCTCCACCTTCCCTCAACAATTGTTATGATGTTCAAATGGAACACGGTAGGAGAAAGCATTTTGGAAATTATGAAGCCCTCTACAAACTTAAAATATGCTACTTTAACATAGATTTAAATGAATAATAGACAGAAGTAGTGGGAATAAAGATTTCCATGTAGGGAAGATTCTGGGAATTTTCCCTTTTTTTTCTTGTACCTCTTATTATTGCAGATCTTTCTACTATCCAGGACAATTTTCTCCTCCTTTTGCCTCACCCCAGGAATAACTCCAAACAGGGTTTTCAAGGGATACAGAGTGTTATGCTCTAGAGTTACTCTGACATTCTCTTCTTAAAATCCCCAGTTTCTCCATCCCAGTGATGATCTACTCAATACAATCTCCAGCTCCCATCTCAGATTACTGTGTCTGGAACCAACCTCTTCACCAAGACCCAGGGGCTCAGAAGCTCATGCGATACTGGTGACAAGCATGCATGCAAGGCTTAAGACTATCCTCTGAAATGTGTGCAGAAATCTCAGTTGGGTCCATTTTTTTCATATCCCAAGTTATAGCTTAGGAATCTCATCTCCCACAGATGCGGGGGGCGGGTGGAGGAGAAGGAGGAGGAGGGAAAGAGAGGGGAGGAGCCACAGGTTGCCATGCTTGCTCTAGAGCCATCAGCACATTTCTCTCACCTCGAGATGTAGTCTCTGTCTCTTTGGGACACTACTCCAAGTAACTGGAGCTGAATGCGCACTTAATCCATTTGCTACCAAGGGGAAGTGAAGGAAGGAAGCACCTGGCCCTGTTGTTAACTAGCAGGGTGGCTCTGGCATTTGGAAGACCAGCTACTGTTGAGCTGTCAGAACCTCCCCCAGCATACTTTTGATAATCAGTAGGTTCAACAGACATGTGGGCTTCCCTAGGAAGTTGGCTGTTATTCACAAAATTATTTCTGTTGGAAAATGCACCATAACTTCTAGTAAAAAACCTTGCAGAATATAATTGATTCCTAAATTTGAAAATACTCAAAAAGGTTTTTTAAAAGGCCACTTTTGTAGGTATATCCCTAATAGGTCTAATGTGATTTAAATTATCACACTCTGTTGGTAGTTTGAGAGTTTGTCCAAACTAACTTTGTTCTACTCAGAACTTCAGAAGATCTATTAAAACAAAATTAAAAAAAATAATCTGTCCTCAAGCCTACATTTATTTCTCCATTCTTAGTTCCTCAGTATGAAGTCTTTAGGCCTTTGTTCGTCCTTATCATCTGGCAACTCCATTTGGCTATGATGGAGACATGTAGGTCATGGAAGCTGGGTATATTATTTTGTTTTACATTGCTATAAAGAAATACCTGAAGCTGGGTACTTTATAAAGAATAAAGATATATTTAACTCAAGGGTCTACATGGCACTGGCATCTGCTTGGCTTCTAATGAGGTCTCAGGAAGCTTATAATCATGGCAGAAGGGGAAGGAGAACAGGCGGGTCACATAGTGAGAGCAGAAGCAAGAGAGGGAAAAGAAGGTAACGGGCTCTATTAAACAATCAGCCCTTACATGAACTAATAGAGCAAGAGTTCACTCATTGATGCAAGAATGGCACCAAGTCATTCATGAGGGATCTGCCCCCATCATCCAAGCACCTTCCACTAGGCCTCACCTCCAACACTGGGACCACATTTCAGCTTGTGATTTGAGGGAGCGAATGTCCAAACTGTATAAATGGGCTGATATGAATAAAACCACACTGACTCTCTGACATCTTTCTTTTTTGTTTTTCTGCCAAATACAAAGAAAAAACTTTAAAAAAAAATGAGCTAAATGAATACACAGAGGGAATAACCATAGGAAAAACATAATAATTGAAAAGAGAGTTTTTAAAAATGGAAGTTTTCATAGTCATATTAATAAAAGGATTATTTGTTGTTGTACATGGCATTTTTGCTTCCAATGCATGCCCAATGTACTTTCGTATCAATTTTTGCAAATCTTCTTCAGGGTCATTTTTAATGACTAACATTTCTTGAGTGCTTCTTTTGTAGAAGGCACTGTGTTAAGTGCTTGGCATTCACTGTTTCATTTGGAGCTCACAACAGCACCAGAGGGCAGTTTTATGGCAATCCTCACTTGACACAGGAGGACACTGAGTCATTGAGAGGCAAACGTGCCTTGGGATAAGCAGCTGCAAGTCAAGATGGGGCATGAGTTTCCATCATAGGCTGACCCAGAGCCTGTGTATTTTCTCACTATTCTAACCCTGTATTCTGAGGAAGAACTTGAGGAGAGGTTATGGTACTTATCCAAGCTAGTAGTTAGCAGTTTCAGACTTGAAAATGGGAAGCAAAGCAATCAGTAAACATGAGCCTTGAATTCAAGAATTATCATTTCCACTCGAACAGTGAATGGGTTTGGTCACAGTGTTGACAACACTATTGACTTCTTTGCAGTAACTTTTTCTTTTCAGTCTCAGATGTATTTATAGAATCATAACTTTACTCAAGCAAGACTTAAGAGAATATATGTGCATTCTCATATTTTTGTCGAAGAATATATATTTTGTTGACTAAAACTAGATGCTGAGAAAAGCCATCACAGTTAATGCCTTGATGTATTGTGGCTCATTTGAATCCAAAACTTTTCTTCTGAGTTGCAACTGTTGAAAGGTTATATCTCTCCTCTTCAGCTCAGAGCAGTCCCACTGAAGTGCCAAGGAAAAGATCTTCATAATTCCTTTCCTACATTAAGCTTCAACTTCCTTTATGGATATGAAAATCAGGCAGCAGAAATAAAATTAAGGCGATGGTATTTTGAACCCATCCCAGAGTCTCTTCAGCATGGAGTGGCGTCAAAGGAGCAGAACAATCCTCATAGATACCTCTGGCATCTGCATTATTCAATTTTAGTGATTACAAATTTCCAAGTCAGAAAAATCCACCCACATTCAAATAGGCACACAGAAAAACATTTCAATAAGTACTGCAAATGATGGCAATTGTCTGGACAATGTTTTCCTATAATTGCTGGGTCCAGGAATTTATTTTTTAAAAGATAACTGGATCTGCATAATTTTTTAAAGCAAATTTCCCCCAAAACTATAGAGAAATAACTCTCCTACAGATGAAAAAAGAGGGTGATTGTATCAGAGAAAGTCAAATCGTCCAACCTCAAGAACCAGAATTCAGGGCTCTTTTAATTTTAATTTCCATTTCTATTTCCCTTTCATGGTACTAATCTCTCTCCTGTGAAATGTTTCTATTACAGCAAACAAATCAATGGTGGTGATGTATCCATTCATTTTCTTAAAGAATGTTTAAGCCGCAGGATTCCTACCTTCTCTGCCAAAACTAAAAGATTATACATTAGCACAGAAGTTAATTCCAGAAAAAGCCTCACTTTTGAAGATAGCTCACAAGGAAACATTCATTTAATCTGTATTTTAAAAGAGAATATAGAAAACAATTGTTCAATGCAGGATGTTAACCCCTGCCCACTCATTTTTTATCATGGAATGTTTACCCCTAGAGTTCTCTTAAGTATAATCCACAAAAGTTGTTACCTCAGCCCAATTATAACAAGGCAAATAACTCCACAGCCAACCTACTCTCTCTATTTCCATCTTCCAGTGGGAGACAGAGTGATGGAAGTACAAGGAAGACTGTGATAACAATGAAACATCACTGTGAAATGAAATTGTGTAAACACCTGCTTTAGCTCTAAACACATGAATAGTTCATATTCAAACTATGCGTGTCTTAAAGTCTAGTTATTGGAAAATTATAGGCTCCTAAGAACTGTTTATATGTGTACATAATATAGGGTTAAACAGATAATTCATGAGGAAAGAGATTGATAATCAAGAAAAATGGATAGCAGTTTTATAGGAATAGCTGCAACTGACAACTATGATCCATTAAAATTGACACTAATGATACACCTATAGCAAACCCTTAATCCAGAGAATCTGTGGAGATTCTGGCTTTCTATACATGTTTGTGTACACAGTAGGAGTTAATTTGGCCAATGTATATAAATGGAAGTATATATGGAAATATTATATATTAACTATTTCAGGAAGAATTAAAAAACTTGAACATTTAAAATTATTTAAGAAATGTTATCAGTAGGTAAAATCCTCCTATACCTAAGAAATCATTTCAATATTATACAAATTAATCCCAAGTATAAAAAATTAGCAATGCTTTATTTAAGGCCAATATCTAAATACCAAAATTTGACATGGGGATTGCAAGAAAAGAAAAAAAATATATTGGTCAATCTTACAAATATATGTATGAAAATTCTAAGCCAAATGTTAGCAAATTAAATCTAGCCAGGTACATAAATGATAAAACACTATGACCAATATGAGTCTATCCCATGAATTCAAAGATGTGTTACTATTAGAAAATCAATGAACATAATTCACCAATTTAATAAAGGCAAAATTCATATGATCATCACAAAAGATATAGAGATGTACTGGACAAAATTCAATATCCATTAAATTTTTTAAAAATCCTAGCAAGCCAGGGATAGAAGAGAATTCTCTTAATCTGATAAAAACAATTAATAAATACTCCTTTTTCAATGGTAAAATAGTCTACAGTCATACCACCCTGAATGCGCCTGATCTCATCTGTATTTTATAGTAAAACATTAAAAGCTTTTTTTTTTTAAAAGATTGAGAACAAACCAGGATACCTACTATCATCACTTCAACATTTTTTCTAGAGGTTCTGACCAGAGCGAAGATAAAAATAAAATTAAAAATACGATTGAATAATAATGCTGGGAAAATTGGATATTCACATGGAGAAGAATGAAACTAGAACCCTATCTCTCATCATATTCAAAAAATCAATGCAAAATGGATTAAAGACTTTAACATAAGATTGGAAAGCATAAAATGACTAGAAGAAAACATAGGGAAACATGTCTTGATATTGGTGTGGGCAAATTTTTTTTTGGATAAGAGCTCAAAAGCATAGGCAACAAAAGCAAAAATTAAAAAATGAAATTACATCAAACTAAAAAGCTCTGCACAATAAGGGAAACATCAACAGGTGAAGAGACAACTTGCAGAATGGGAGAAAATATTTGCAAACTATCCACCTGACAAGGAATTAGTATCCAGAAGAGCATCCAGAATAAAAGGAACTCAACTGAATAGCAAAAACACCAAAAAAAAAAAAAAAAAAAGACATACCAATGAGTATATGAAAAAAATGTTTAACACCATTAATCATCAGGGAAACACAAATCAAAACCACAATGAGGTATCACCTTACTCCAGTTAGAACAGCTATATCAAAAAGACAAAAGATAACAAGTGTTGGCAAGGATGTGAAGAAATGGGAACCCTTACACACCGTGAATGGGAATGTAAGTTAGCACAGCCATTATGGAAAACAGTATAAAGATTCCTCAAAAAATTAAGAATAGAACTACCATATGATCCAGCAATCTCAATACTAGGTATATATCTAAAAGAAATGAAATCAGCATTTTGAAGAGATCTCTGCACTCCCATGTTTATTGCAGCACTATTCATAGTAGCCAAGATATGAAATCAACCTAAATGTCCATCAATGGATGAAATGATGAAAAAATGTATTATACATATATAATAAGATATTATTCAGTCATAAAAAGAATGAAATCCTGTCATTTGCAATAACATGGACAAACCTGGATTATATTATGTTAAGTCAAATAAGCCAGACACAGAAAGAAAAATACTGCATGAGCTCACTCACATGTGGAATCTTAAAAAGTTGATCACATACAAGTAAAGAGTAGAATGACGGTGGCCAGAGGTTAGGGAGGGTGGGGTTCTGGGCTAGGGAGTAGGGTCAGTGGGTACAAAATTACAGTTAGGTAGAATAAATTCTGATGTTCTATATAACACAGTAGGATGAGTATATTTAAAAATAACACATTATATATTTCAAAATATCTAGAGGAGAGGCTTTTGGATGTTTGCACCACAAAGAAACAATAAATGTTTGAGGTGATGGATTAGCTAACTACCTGGATCTGATCATTACACAACATATACATATATTGAAACACCACACTGTACCCCATAAATATGTACAATTATTATGTGTCAATTAAAAATAAAATAAAACGTTAAAAATATATGATTTAATGGCTACTCGGAAGGCTGAGGCGGAAGGATCACCAGAGCCCAGCAGGTCGAGGCTGCGGTGGCCAGAAGCGGCCACTGCACTCCAGTCTGGGTGACGGAGTGAGACTCCAACTCAAAAAAAAAAAAAAAAAAAAAAAATATATATATATATGATTTAAAAAGGAAAGAAAAAACTGGCATTTTTCATAAATTATCAGAAATCCAAAGGGGTCTGCAAATAATATATTAAAAGAATAACTTGCTGAAAAATAAAATTTCTATACAAAAATAAACTAAGGCATATTTACCACGTTAATATATTTTAAAATAGTTTAAGTATATATTTTGTTAGAATAAACTTTAATCTATTTTTATTAATTTGTTTTTAATTGACAAATAATAATTATATATATGGGGCATAATATGATGTTTTGATCTATGTGTACACTGAGGAAAGATTCAATCAAGCTAATGAACATATCCAACACCTCACCAACTAATTTTTTTTGTGGTGAGGACATTAAGAATTGATTCTTTTGGCAGTTTTAAAATATACAATACAATATTATTGACTGTGGTTACCATGCAGTGCAATAGATCACTACAACTTATTCTTCCTGTCTAACAGAAATTTTGTACTCTTGATCAACATCTCCTCTTGGTTCATCCCTCCTGCACCCTCCCAGCCCCAGTCTCCGGTTCCCGCCTTTTTACTCTACCAACAATCTATTTCTTAAACTAAATGTAAAACAATACATCGTTAAATTAATTTGAACTTTCAATAAAGACAGGGGAAAAGAGGCAGCTATTCTAGTCTATTAAATTTATTATTATCCTGTTTAAACCTAGTAAAATGAATACTATATTCAGCAAGAATTGAAAATAAACTGAGGCACATTTGATGGTAAGCTTCTCAAGGGCAGAGATAATGCCTTGGAGAGGGTTTTGTCTAAGAAATATCCAATGAGAGAAAATGGATTTGATTCACAGAAAAGAGAGAGAGCAAGAAAGAAGGAGAGAGAGAGTATGTTAATTGAAGAGGAAAATAAACATTTAATTCTAAGAGCTAGTACGTGTAGGAATTTGGCCACAATTATTTTTTAAAAGGCAATATAAACAAAACAAAACAAAAACCCAAGAAAAGCCTAGTCTGATATGTCAATATCCTCAGTGGCAGACAACAGATGTGAAGACTCCTTGCAGCTTTCTTGGTTAATTTTCTGTAGTGTCTAATACTCTGGGACATTTGGTGAATGGTAAATATTGCAAGCCTTTAGCTGCCTGATTGGCCATGATCTGTTTTCTGCTTAGTTCCCTTCCATTTCCTTTGCCTTTCCCAGCAGCTTTTTCTATGTCAGTTTGTATTACTATGGTTTTCACGACTGGGTCAAAAAATTAAGCTTCTATGCCTAATTAAACACTGAGCTAACATACTTCATCAGTTATTTCTATTTTGAAATTTATGTTTACTGCCTTTAGTCTGTCCCTTCCAATCTTACAATACAGGGTCTAACAAAGAAATTATTAAAAAAATTACATAATATTCGCACCTAGTAGTTTTGTTTTTTTTTTTTAAATAGCTAAAAGCAAATTAGACTTAGCTCCAGGGGAAGATTGTGAGAGACTAACAGGTATTTTTCTTTTCTGTCTTTTTTTTTTTCCTGAGAGAAGCTGTGAAACAACAGAACAGCCTGTGCTACATACATAATTCAAACAGATGTTCTCAATCTTAATTTTCATAGCTAATTCTGACAGCCAAAGAAATGTGCATGTCTTTTGTATAGTCACATATTTTCTCTCCAATGTGCCCTATTTTTCTCATCACCCACTATGACTGCTCAGAAAGAAAGGGGTGGCATGATGATAAGTAACACTGCAGTAGCAAGAACTCTGTCATAATTGGTGGGTCAGTGGATAGAACCAGTGATAAGAGAAATTGACAATAAAATAGCTCTAAAGTCGGCATAGTGCAAGCATTTTTATGCACTTCTAACTTTGCAGATGACAGTTTTCGGTGACTTTGTGTGGTCATCCATGACAGAAGTCAAACTGATCATATTAAACATAATAAAAAAACTGCTTTCAAGCACCTTTCCTTAGTCAACTCAGCCTTTGAGAGTATATCCCCCCCTCCGCCTTTTTTAGCAGAATAACATACAGTCTATAGAAATATGCTACATTTTGATGACACAGGCCAGGTGATCTACCTGCAAGGACAGAATCTGATATGCTATTCTCTGCATGTGTCTGAACATAGAAAACACACAGGGGCACAACAAAGGCACCCTTTCTCAAAGTATGCTCTTCTTGGCACTCTTTGTTCTCAGACTGCATGAGGTGCCAAGTTGGGGGTGCTTCAGATGGAATAACAAATGACCCACCCTTTCTGTAAGTGCTCCCAGCAGCTTGGAACCCACAACCTTAGAAACCACAATAAGGAAACATACTATCCTCCTGTTCTCCTTGCCAGGGCACTCTCTGGTGGCATCAAAGTATCAAAGTTCTCTTCCTTTTTTTTTTTGAGCCCAAGTCTCACTCTGTCATCCAGGCTGGAGTGCAGTGGTGCAATTGTGGCTCACCGCAGCCTCAACCTCCTGGGCCCTGACAATCTTTCTGCCTCAGCATCCCAAGCAGCTGGGACTACAAGTGCACGCCACCATGCCCAGCTAATTTTTTTATTTTTTATTTTTTGTAGGGATGAGGTCTCACTATGTTACCCAGGCTGGTCTCAAACTCCTGAGCAATCTTACTGCCTCGTTTTCCCAAAGTGCCGGGATTACAGATGTGAGCCATCATGCTGGACAAAATATCTGCCCAAATCAGGTCCATGGGAGGCTCCCTAGGTCACAGTCTCATGTCTGTTGTCGTGCAGCCCTGAACCCAGCTCTCCTCTCACTCTCTGAGGGCAGGAGTGGGAACTGTCTCTCCTTTCTGTGGCCTGAGCACTACTGGCCCTTTGGTGACTTTTGATGGCGTCACCCGCTCTGGCCTCCTCTGGTTCTCTTCTTTGCCAAGGGGGCTCCAGTTCTGCAGTACAGACTGAGGGACACCTTTAGGAAGCTCCAAATCTCTCAACATCCATAGCCAATCTGGGTCCTTCACAACCCTTTGACAACTATTTCAAACTCAGTCTGTTTCCACCCCATCTGGACAATGGCCCCATTCCTCTCAGCAAAGTCTAGCATTGTCTGATCCCAATCCAAGCACTCCTCCTATCTCTGTTTTGGGAAGTTGCTCTAGACTCCCTGGCCCAGGAAGCAACACTGGGGAACTCACAGATTACCCACCAGGCTTTGACCATATGTGAGGCGGGGTCATTGGGGGCAGCTGTCTGGGAAGACAGAGGACTTAGAAGTCAGGCCTGGGCTGCGGCTGGGTGAGTTCATCCTGCCATAGTTCCATCCTCCTAAGGGTGAATGCAGAAGTGGGAACCACAAAGTTTTAGGGGCAGATAAAGCTCATTCTGATCTTAACCAGGGACTGCACAGGAGTAACCTGGCCTGGTTAAGATGGTTGAGAGAGAGGAGATAAGGGCTGACAATGTTCATCAGGGAGATGTCAATATCTTGCTTCAAGGAAAGTTCTATCAGGTTTGGGTACCAGGAAGTGAACCTATTCCCAAGAAGAGGAAGCGGGGAATCTGAGCCAAGCCATATGGACAGGAACAAAGAAGAAGCGAGAGGAAACGTGCTCGCCACTACAGAGAAATTTTGCACAGAGCAGATCTGAGCGGCACTTCATAAACAGAGCATGCCCAGTGGAGCCTAACCAGGAAGGCCACAGGCCAGTGGCTCCTCAGCTGACCTGGGCGTACCTACAACTCAGCAGATTCAGAGCCTGAGGCAGCACATGCTGTCCACGAGCTGCTCTCTCAAGTACCGGCCAGCTTGGTGTCACTGATGAGGAGACAGGGTGGATCTGAATCTCCTGGCTACCTTTTGTGCCAGGCACTGTGCTGGGCATTTTACATACATTTTCTCTAATTCTCATAAATGTTAAAACACTGAGGAAACCAAAATTAACTCCACACATCTCTAGTTTTGGCTTGAAAGTCACTTTCTCAGAGAGGACTACTCTGAGCCTATACTGTAATCGAAATTAACTTCCTTCATTCTTCTCTATATCATCTTCTACTTTAGCTGATGTCACTCAGTATAGCTTATAATATGAATATCATGATATTCATAACATTCATGATGACTTGTTAGCCTGCATTGCATCTGTTTTGTCCTCCAGCTGTGTCCCCACACACTCTCAAAAAATATGTCTGCATCCTTGAATGCACTGAAAGAACCATGGCGTTTCATGTGAGTATAGAACTGCTATACAGGTTTCTTCATTATTTGACTTCTCAGAAAAGCCAATATAGAATTATTCATTATACTATTCCTGGCACACTGAAAGTTTCACTCTATGATCTGTGGCCACTGCACTGACTAATGTATCTAAAAGCCAAAATGATACTCATACTCACAAAAGTCAGGCTGCCTTACCTAGAATTGACTAGATCTTTATTAAAACCTGGCAATCATATGATAGAGGTGAGTTATATATTTTACTTCTCTACTCAGATTCCAAGAATACAACAGGTAGAAATATGTCCATCTCTTTGTATTCTTTTCCAGAACTTCCATATAGGAAAAACTACTAGAGGAATTTTAGTAGATCCATGAGAAAAAGAAGTCTTCCTTTGAGCATAAATAAATTTAACTGATATACAGATTTCTTAACTATTAGTTATCTCAGAAATGCTAATATGAAACTATTCACTACAGTTATCCTCTGTGTGTGGGGGAGGGGTGTTGGTGGGTCAGTTGGCATACCAGTTTTAAAGCATACTTGGCATTCTGTTGGTTCTGTAGTTCATTAAGTCCTACCCTCCTAACCCTAGTGGGATAAACATTGAGCAAAACAAATGACTTAAGGCTGAGGAAATATAAACAAGAGCTTGTAAAGAAGATTCTAATAAATCATTCCACTTGTCAAATTCACCCTGCACAGAACACGCTTTTTTCATTTTTTGCCCAAGACTATGTCACATGAATTGATGGCTGCACAGACCACTGGACTAGTGTGTGCCCGAATTATGATCACATGAAAAGGGCTGTGCATTGATCAGGTGAAAATATTGGCAGCACATTAAACTCTGCATCCAGACCTATGGTTACTATTTCCAAAGAAGATACTTTTATTCTCCTTTTAGGAGGAGGAAATGAAAGTCCACAGATGTCAAATAATGTTCTCAAAGTCACACAATATGTGTATGTGAGGGGGGAGAGTCTAGATTTAAACCCCAGTCTTTTAGCTCCAAATTTGGATTCTACTCACTAGCTATTCTCATTGGGTATAAGGAGACCCCCTTCCTCAAGCCCTGTGCCACATACACAGCCACTTTACCACTTGTTACAGCTCATCACACTGCCCCATGCTTACACCGCAACTTGCAGGGCCTTCTTTTACCAGCCCAGCTAGCCTGGATGGCTTATTCTCCTCTTTTTCAGGGAGTTCTTCTTAATTCTCGTGAAGCCTTGGTCCCAACTGTGGCATTTGCCAAAATTCTTTGGCCAGCAGAATCCCAGCTTCCTCACCTCATTACATTTATCTTCATCCAGATTCCTGGCTCAGCTACTCCTTGCCACTGAGGCTTGGCTGGGAGCCTCTGCCACTGAGGCTTGACTGGGAGCTGAGGGTACACATTCATTGCTGCATTTTGTTTGTATTTCTATTTTTATTATTTTTGTTTTAAGACATCTGTCATGTGGTCTAAAACTTGGATATGTTTTTACCCTATTTAGCTGTGCTTGATCAAATATCTTTATAGAGATGAGGTCTCACTATGTTGCCCAGGCTGGCCTCGAAACCCGGGCTCAAACCATCCTCCCACCTTGGACTTCCAAAGTGCTGAGATTGCAGGCATGAGCCACTGTGTCTGGTCATTTGTCACATTTTATGACTGTTCTACCCCAACATTGCCACCCTCATCCTGACCTCATTCTTTCTGAATACGGAGTGGGGAAGTAGCTGGTCACATTCCAACTAGACTCCCCACAAAAGGTGCTCTGGGAATTCTCCTACAAACATCTGTTGTTCACCCATGTCTTTGCAAATGGTTACTCCCATGCTCAAAAGCTTCCCCAGGGTATGGAAGCACTAGGAGGGGGGTCATGCCAGATGTGCCACAGGGTAGCAAAGTTGTAGGTGGAAGGGGGCCTGCCTAGGAGCTCAGGGGCCTCCCTGCCAGTGTTGCCTGTCCTGGTCAGCATCATCAGAACCCTTCCTTGAAACCTTTTCTTGGCACTCTAGATTTTCTCAACTTGGAATGTGTAGTAGTATCACCTGGGTACTTTTCTCAAAATTTACATTCTTGAGCTCTATGCAGAACTTATTGAGACAGAACCTCGTAGTCATAGGCCTGGGGACACAGAGTTTGAACAAGATTCTCAGGTGAATCTGCTACATTGTGCAGTTGAAGGCTCACTGTCCTATGAGGTGAAGGCCAAGCTCCTTAGCATCGTCCACCCACAGATGTAGAAGACTGTGCAATTCCAAGTGCTCTGCTTGGGTGTGGCCATCCAGCTTCTGAAGAAGCCTCCAAGAGAGGACTGGCAAATCCCAGGGCATTATTACTTTGATGACAAATGTATATAGTTATTATAGGGCATTGCTTAGTAATTACTGCAAGTTACTTTGTTAAATGATGTGAGTAGGTGTGTTGTTTACTAATACGATCACTTGCATTTAGGAAATTTTCTCTCTTTTTTTTTTGTCTCACTCTGTCGCCCAGGATGGAGTGTAGTGGCATGCTCATGGCCACCGCAGCGTCGACCTGCTGGGCTCAGGCGGTCCTTCCGCCTCAGCCTTCCAAGTAGCTGGAACTACAGGAGTGCACCACCATGCCCATCTATTTTTTTAAAAAAATTTATTGTAGAGAAGAGGTCTCACCAAAATTGTCCAGGTTGATCTCAAACCCGTGGGCTCAGGCAATTCTCTCGCCTTCACCTCCCAAAGTGCTGGAATTTCAGGCGTGAGCCACTGCACCCAGCTTAGGACATTTTCTGTCAGTTTCAATATGCATTTGTTTAGGTCCTGGAAAGCTGGAAGGTATGGAGTATAACCAGTCTTAGGTGTGCACGAATGGTTCAGTGTGGACTTCTCTGCGATTACAAGTGGTTCTGCTGTGCCAAGTGAATACAATAAAGGCAAACATATAGATACGAGGAAAAGCTTCTATGTGGAACCTGTGGTTAAAATATGCCCTTAAAAAAAAAAAAACATGGCCAAAATAAAAAAATGTTTCGTGGTCAAAAGAAAATTAGGTCAAGCTTAACTTGATTGATGCTGTTCACAATTAACATTTTCATAAGAAGCATACATCCAATGCATACTTTGACTACTAAATTCAGATCATGATGCTCTCGTTGACTGATGCAGAAAGATTGCAGAGGCGAATGTCGGGAACCCCACGCACAGCTTGGCTCTGCCAGGAGCTGGCTGTATAACCTTGGAAGAGTCATTTAATTTGCCTGTGGCAGAATATTTTTTATTTGCAAAATGAGAGTTGAGCTAGCTGATCTCTAAGGTACCTTGTACTTTCAAAACTGTGAATATGAATTACACCCCATTTAGATAAAGGAAGGGATTGTGGAAATTTTGCAGGTGTGTAATACTTTGAACTACTTTGATTAATTGAACTGAATTTTTTAAATAAAAGTTATGTTTCATTTTTTGGTTAGCTTTCTTCTTAATTTTTCTTTATAAAACTTCAAGTAATATAGTAAAATGTAATAATCTTTCATGAAAATGTGCAAAAATAATAGGTACAATGAGGAAGAGGCTAGGATTCAATAAGAAAAGTTTGTTTGTTTGTTTGTTTGTTTGTTTTGAGTTGGGGGTCTCACTCTGTTGCCCAAGCTGGAGGTAGTGGCATGCTCATGACTCACCCTAGCCTCAACCTTCCGGGTTCAAGTCATCCTTCTTCCTCAGCCTCCTGAATAGCTGGGACTACAGGTGTGTACCACCAGCCCTGGTTGATTTTTTAAAATTATTTTTGTAGAGACAAGGTCTCACTATGTTGCCTAGGCTGGTCTTGAACTCCTAGACTCAAGCAATCTTCCCTCCTAAGCCTTCCAGAGTGCTGGGATTACAGGTATGAGCCACCACACCCAGCCAAGAAAGGTATTTTAATGTAGCAAATACAGTTTTCAGACCTTGATTTCTGAAAAAAAGATTATATTAATGCCTGATATATTAAAAACACCCAAATGGGGACTTTGTCCCCATATGTTTTAAAGCATCTGCCATGCGGTCCAAATTTACCCTATTTAGTTGTGCTTGATCAAATATATTTTTTAAAAATTATTATTTATTATAGAGATGTGGGATACAATTCAGGGTTAGGTATATAAACATTGATCATGCAGGTACCCTTGTTGATGAGGTATGCCCCTTCCTCCTCTAGCAGTTTCCCTCATCTGCCAATCCCACCCCCCCTCCCCTGACAGTTTTCCACTGCTGCCAATTGCTTTCTTATAGCATTATAATTGTACAAGGTCAGCTTATGAGTGAGAACATATGGAACTCAGGTCTTTGTTTCTGTGATAAATAATAATGTAAAACATTCATATTTTACTGTGTGTGTGTGTGTGTTGGTGAAGCATGATGAAAAGAAAATGTAGAGCTCCCTAAGATATGTATTTGTT